>CAJHZI010000671.1:1660000-1745000 GCA_905160935.1 Enchytraeus crypticus | reverse complement strand
TCAAATAGTTCCTCTACGCTCTGGGAGGCCGCATTCGCCAATGTGCCACGAATGCATACAGCATTAAAACGCTGGAGTGCGATAGATAGGCGATAACTATTATTATTATTATTATTATTATTTTACCCGGGTGTATTATTATTATTATTACCGGGTGTAAAGAACCCGAGGTTTGATAAAAACGATGCAAGCAATATGTATTTGTATATAGTTGCATTCATTAATGAAGTCAACTCTATTATTATCATTTTTTTACCACGGGTGTAAAGAACCCGAGGTTTGATAAAAACGATTCGAGCAATACGTGCTGAATCGCCGCCCGGCTACTCGAAGCCATCTAGCTGCTTAAATGAATTGCTGAAGCAGCCTGCATTAAATCTTTGCAAAGTTATGGAAAGCCTTTGCTAAAGAAAAGAGGTCTCTAGCAAATCGCCGGTTCGTTCTGCAATTAGCATTCCAATGCCATTAATGAAGTCAACTCCATCGAGATTCATGGATGCCCGCAAGCGAGAGGGCTCGCCTAGTATTAGTATTAATTTATTATTATTATTTTATTAGTATTATTATTATTTTATAATTATTATTTATTATTATTATTATTATCGTCTTCATCATTTTCATCCTCATCTTGTTATTATATTTATTTTTATTTTTTTAAATATTTTTTTTACCCCGATGTAAAGAACCTGGGTTTGATAAAAACTAGTTACTATAATTATTATTATTTTTATTATTAAAATTTTGCCTGTGTTGTGTCCGGGTCGTTTGAAGAATTTGACCGACCGGTGACTGCAAGTGTCGTAGAAGGCGAATAACGCACTAAGATCCATACCAACGTCAGAAAGGGCATTCGGTTGGTGAGCACCTAGGCTCCAGTAATTGCCACAAAACTTAAACGAATGTATAATATCCATTCGTATCCCGACTCTGGTTAAACTGGGATTTAAGGGAAGATGATGATGATTAAAAAAACAAGAGCCAATATTTAGCGAAACGATAAAATAGTAACACTTATTTAAATTTCAGTGAGCATATATCGTGAAAAATTGTGATTACTAAGTATCAAGAGACCTAAATTAAGTTAAAGGAAATGCCATTTTCTTCCGTCCTGTCAAGTAGGTGTAAAATATGGGGCTTTCAGTTTAAATTTAGGTATGCAGCTCAAAAATACAGCAAAAATACAATCCCGCCAAATGAAGCCATTTAGGCCTATAGGCTAATGTAAAGTTGAAAGTCGTTTGAAACAACTAAGCTACTTAATTATTCTTTACTCACTGGTTTGACAATGACTTATTGATAATACTTGCGAATCTGCAGTCGACCAAAATGTCTAGAGGAAGAGCATCAGTGACTCCAGTTGATAACTCAGAATCATCCGAAAGTTCAAATTCTACGTATGGAGCTTTTGCAAGATCTCAAGTAAGTCGTTCACTATACTTACATTTTATTGGAGCAGATATGAAAGTTCTACATGTACTTCGGCAATTGAAATTAAAATTATGCAACATGTAAGTTGTTGACTGCTTAACTAAACGCTGATCTAATTGCTTTAATCCCCCGATACTTATCTCGAAAAGGGGATAAATTGATTCAAATGGATCGTGATATTAGTAGGATGGATAATGTACATGGTGAGCGGCGCATCTGTTGTTGTAGACGTGGTCTCAGAAAACTGTACACTGTATTTTATATAAAAAACCGATACCCGTAATTGTTCTTACATTTAAAACTTAACGAGCTGAACTATGCCCATGAAATTTACCAGATTTGAGCACCAGCCAGTTCTCAGAAATATAGAGAAATTGGTTTGGTTTTGGTTTGATTTGATATCTTTATTATGAAAAGTTATAGATTTTAAGTTAGACTCTCCCTGTGAATATGCGCTAATAACTACATCTATTTAAGGATGCATCGAACTACTTATTTACGACATTAGTCTTCCTGCTGCTTTTTATTTACTCTGACCTCTAACGATGATGTGCATACTTACACCAAAGGCCTACTTAACAGACATCGACGTCGGTTTTATGGCGATATCGGTAGGATATTCGACCGCGGATCAGTATTTACGGGGTTCAAATCTTGGGCTCGCCCGTCACTGACATCGCTTTCGAGTGAGGAAACTGACGTTAACATTAGCTTTACCAGCTTTTTAAAACACCCGTTAACTTAAATTACATTGGGAATTCTAACTCCTAAGATTGCAAGGACCATCCGTGTGAATAGGTAACTTATAAGTTATTTTGTAACTTAATGAATGCCAGAGTTCATCAATTTTGTCAGAATGTGTAGATCTAAATATTTCATTTTCTAGACAAATAATCGCTAGAGTTCACAATTACTACTTTATCAACTTATTACAACTCACAGTTACTACTTTAATTAGCTTAATTATGATTTAATTAATTTAATTATGAATTGCTTTTTATTCGTCAAATGTTTCTAGTAATAAGATGCCCTTCTCGATGGAAATTGTCCTTCTGTAAACCTCAAAACCACTTCTTTAGAACTTTAATATATTCAAACTGTAAAGTAGCTTCATTATTTGTAATGATGATTGTTTATTAATTGTTTATTAATTAACTATGTAATTAATATTGATTGTTTATTTGAATATACATGTATGTTTCGTTATCCTTCTGTGTTCATATATAATGTGGCTTTGAATTTAAATAATTAGCCTAACTTAATTATTAAATAACTGACCTTGGCAGCCTACTTCTTGTATAGATCTGGCCTCTATAATTTGAAATTTGAAATATTTATGTAGCGATGGATCTGACACTATAGTAAATTTCTCACTTCTCTGTTTTAGTAAATTATTATTAATTAGATGTGACGCTCTAGTAAATTTTTCTGTTATGACAGCTCCAATTTGAAATTTTAACAAATATTTTGCATTTTTTGAAGTGCTTTGATATATATGTATGATTATGTATGATTTGAAGTTGATAATAGAGGAAATAAGTTCTGTTCATTTTTCGTCTCTACTACAATATACTGTACGTGTACATGCTAATTAAACTTAGTTTTAATTTAACACGCAGTCTAAATGAAAGCTGTATGAAAACTTATCTTAAAGCTACTTTGTGTTTTCTAGAATTTAGATGATCAACTTGTTAAATACTTTCGAAAGACTTTCAACAAACGAGAATGCAAAACGTTCTTGGTAGATGGAAATCGTAAAACGACATGCACAGAAAGGTGAGTATCAAATGATTACATACAGCTTGCACATGTATTTTGTTAACAGTAAAGGTAAGCAAAAGTAACAGCACCAGGTTATGAAAGAAGAAAATAGATGCTGCTATTCGGGTATTCATAGCTTAAAGCCTTAAATTGATAAATTGATAAATTCATAAATGCTTAAGCTTATCTGAAATGGAAATCTTTGTCCACAATTCAATTTAGTTTTCTGAACGGTTCAATAACAATTGTCAGTGCACTGCTTAGCTGTACTGGCAGGTTCTTGGTAAATAACGCCTCCACTCTCCTCTGACTTCTGCTTTCCTCCTCATTTCCGCGTTTAAGTGAAGCTTTAAATCATCCAAAATTTCTAAGGTAGGTCCGTCTCTTCATCTCTTTCGCTCCATTCTACCTTCTATGATATCTTTTATTAAGCAAACCCATTTTAGAATATATCCTATACAGTTCTTCCTACTTCTTAGTGCATTTATGAACTGTCTGTCTGCGCCAACGTTCTCCAAGCCTTTTTCATTTGTAACTTTTGAGGTCTAGCTAATCATTTCCATTCTTCCCCATGTCTACATTTCCAACTAATTTCCTGGTATCTTTCTTCCTTAAGGTCCATGTTTCACATCCATATCATATCGTGCTGAATACTAAGATAATCACATCCATTCTTCGTTATCCTATCAATCCTGTCAAAGACCTTCTCAAAATTCAGAAAACATATAAAGACCACGCCTTCCCCATGTTCTAAGCTTATCATCCAATTAGTTAGCCAATAGCAATAATTTAAAATTCCGTTATTTAGTATGTAATGTTTGGTTTCTCATCCGAAAGCAAAATAGTATAGAATACAAATAATCGCAAACAAAAACAGAAGAGAATGTGAAAAGGAACACAAAGGCCTAAAGGCACACACATATGCCTAGTTATAGAAGCCTTTGGTAATATTAAGTTTTTTACTTCAACAAATATTTCTAATTCTTTAGTATTTGTTTAACATCTAATTTTGAAAGTATAAATGTAGTTAGAAATCTAAAAATATTCATTGTTAAAATGTCAACTTTTTAAACAAAAATTAGAAATATTGATGGTTAAATATATTGATTTCGATGAAATGCTGGAAAAGTAACAAAAGATAGCTTCGATATATAACTACTCCATAGGCTGAGATTACACATTTATCAGATTCATTAAATCTTTACTGAGTCAGTTGTAGTACATTTATAATCATTTGTTCATACATCGAATTGTAATTAATAAGCGTCCAGTTGCGATTATTATATGACGAAGGCGTATGATGTTGCTTATAGTCAAATATTCTGTCAGTGTGGCCTCAGTAAGGATCTTCACAGCTCAGAGGCTATTAAGGTTGGAACGACAAAGAACAATAACGAAGGTAATAATATCAAATGGAGTGCTCATACTGACACGGTAACCAAATCCACTGATGCTTTTGGTGATCTCGAATTTCCCAACCAATCACAGATTTGCAAGGTAAATAATCTATTACTTCAAAAACATACATGATCAATCAATAGTAATTTAACGTTCGATTCCTAGCCATAATCAATAATCTCTGTCTCTTTCTTAGTGCACTGTCTACTGGCAAGTCCATGGTATATAACGCCTCCACTTTTCTCTGTCTTCCGCCTTCCTCTTCGTGTCCACATATGAGTGGGTCTTTAAATCATCTAACATACCTAATCTCTTTTTCCTTCCATTCTGCCTTGTATGACCTCTTTTAATAGACTTTCCCCTTATAATGTGTCCTATCCATCTCTTCTTCCTATTTCTTAATACATTTATCAACTGTCTCTCTGTACCAACGCTCTCCAGAACTTTCTCATTTGTAACCCTTTGGGTCTAGCTAATCCTCACCATTCTTTTCCAAATCCACATTTCCAATGCCTCCAGTTTCATAATATCGTCTTTCCTTAAGGTCCATTATTCACATCCATACTATAGCGTGGTCCAAACCAAGGTTTTTACTATCTTTATCAATGATGCCAAATATTAAATATTTTATATGTTGGACCCCTTGATCGATTAATTGACCAATAATTGATTAAATTGATCGATTCGAAACTTTTACGCTTTTGACTACCAACAATTTGTATCACTAAATAATGAAAAATTGTAATTAATTTCATTCTTTGAAGTGAAATAATCACAAATTAAGCTTTTATTCATCAGAAAGAATAGAATGTCTAAATAACTAAGTGTTTAAGTGAGTTACGTATCGTAAAGATATTTGAAATTGCGTTCATGAGTTCATGGGATCATTTCCTTGGCATGGCTTATCAAGAGAAAAATCTTAGATATTCACAAACTTGGTAACATGGATAATTGACTAAGCTGTCTAATGGTCAAACATGTAGTATTAGTAGTAATAGATACGATCAAAGTTGATATTTTCCTTTTAATGTGTAATGACTTTTACCTGAGTACATAAATAAATAAGTAAGTAATAAATAAATAACCTAAATAAGCACCAGCGTATCAATAACACTCATTCTCAATTGTAATTTATGATTACTTTCAACTTTAACCTGGAGTTATATAAGTCCTAGCATATCTATGGCCCCTGTCTCTAACTTAATAAAAGTTTTACTTTATTTTAACCTGGAGTTAAATAAGTATTAACATATCTATGGGTCCACATCTCTAGACTAATATTATTCAAAGTGCCTCGTTTCGAAGTTAAGTGTCGCATTACAATTTGTTGTGTTATGCAATTTGAATTAAACATGAATTAATTAAACTCAATTAATGCTCTTATAATAAATAAATAATAATAATTACTAATAACACAATTAGTACTCTACTTATTATGTTGTAGTATGTGAGAGTCGATCACGAGACTCCCATTAAGAAATTAGTTGAGATGATGAGAACCAAGTGGGAATTGGAGCAGCCGAATCTTCTTATATCAGTTACTGGTGGTGCGAAAAACTTCAAACTAAAACCACAGTTAAAAGAGGTTAGCAATGGCAATGATAGTAGTGATCACATTATACTAAACTGGCATGCCTGGTTCAGCTAAATCCCTTCCTCGTTAGTCAACTATCAGGACTGTTATTTATCGCTTTGAAGGAGACTGCTGTTGTGCACCGCAGACATAAACGGATTCACCTAGATCGCCTGATGTAATATGTTTTTAAAATTTTACCAGCACATTAACAATTTCTTATCAAAACTGGTTATCAATAAGAATAATATAGCAACACTACCCAATGTTATTATTTTAATCATTCAGCAATAATTATGCAGATTACTGTTATCAACAACGTACTTAAACACATGTATGTAAACACATTCCATAATAGTTCCAGATTGTAAACCTACGTACAAAACACAAATAAATTTCTGCAACTTTCCTTTTTATTTTGCAAAAAGACCTGATGCGATGGATAGGATGAGATTTTAAAATGACTGTAATTCATAGATGTATGAATTTCACTGGCCTAAAAATGTTGGATTTAGTTAAAAGAGGTATTCTTTGAGAAAACCCGTTTTCTAAACCTATAGCCTGATTTGCAAGAATCGGGAATTTGTTCGAATCGGTTGCTGCAAGAAGGTCGTGAATGTATATATGATATTTAGAATATCTTTTTTATTGAAAATACTGTATATATCTGACCAGGTGTTTCGAAGAGGCCTGATAAAAGCCGCAGACAGCACTGGAGCATGGATTATAACAGGAGGCACTCACGCGGGAGTCATGAAGCACGTGGGTGAGGCTATTCGTGATAGCGCAATCACGAGGGGCGGCACAAAGACACCAATAGTCGCCATCGGAATTGCCACTTGGGGCTGCATTAACAATAGCAACTCATTAGTCAATGAAAAGGAAGAGGTTGGTACATTTATGCATTACATTTCTACGGTATATGAAAGAAATACCTACAATTAATGAATAAAATGTAATGTGAGTGTCGCGTCGTAGGCTACTGAATATCGATTCCATTTCGCTCAATTAATCAATTTCGTTAAGAATTTGACCACTGTAATGTTGTCGGATATCGGTTGCCATCTGATTAGTCTTGTTTACCTTCATATCGATACGCTTATGATAAAAAGGTATAACATAACAGCGTAAAAATATGATCCTGGAAGTTACATTTCTTAAAGGTGGTTATTGGAACTACAGCTGGTACAACCAATGCTAATGTCAGTTTCTCCACTCGAAGGCGATGTCAGTGACGGGCGAGCCCAGGATTTGAACCCCGCACATACTGATCCGCGGTCGATATAGATATCATATTTAAAAAAATAAATCAATATATATATATATAAATACATGTATAGAGCCCATATATATATTATATATATGCATATATATATATATATATATATATATATATATATATATATATATATATATATATATATATATATAAATATATATATATATGTATGTATATATATATATATACATGTATATATATATATATATATATATATTAATATTGGCTCTGCCAATGCAAGGAGTATTTCTCACGCCCAATAGCGAACATTTAAAAAAGTGAAATAAAAATTACAATGAATTACAATACCTGTATTTTAATATATGTTATATATATATATATATATATATATATATATATACATATTTTTATATTCAAATTATCATGTTAACTGACCAGGGTAGATACACCTATAAACGAGCCTACTACAAGCCGATCGAATGCGAAGAAGACATCTCATCACCGGGACTCGACCCGAATCATACTCATTTTATATTCGTCGACAATGGCACACAAAACAAGGTAATAATTTCAAGTTACTACTAGTAAATGATCGATTAAAAATATCGGACTTTGTATAAAGTGCACTAACTTATCATCTAAAATTAGCAATAATAAACACATTTTGGCAACTTCTTGTATGTTATGTTGTCCCAAATGTTACCATCATCATCATCATCATCATCATCAGCAGAATAGTGAAATAGTTACCACTAACTGTAGCAATACAGATTATGAACTTCTGTAGATCAAATGCTCTCACAAATCTCAATCAATAGCAATCAATTATCAGATCTGTCAGACTATCAGATTGAAGATATATTGACCAAAAATGGCATGGCTAGGGGCCTATGTGCCAAATGGGCATATCTAGTGGAGTGCTGATCGGTAAATTAACTTAATTTCCTAAACTATTCACAATTATTTTGAGGGTTCCTTTTTATTAGAGGAGTGTATTTGCATGCTTAGCATACACACACACACACACACATACTGTATATATATATATATATATATATATATATATATATATATATATATATATATATATATATATATATACTGCATAGGCCTACAAAGCGAGAGAGAAAGAGATAGAGAGAGGGAGAGAGGTTAGAGATTTAGAATATTTACTGTATTGAAATGTGAGAAATCTCTTGAATGAACACTTCAACACTTTATTATATTTCAATTATTTTATTTTTATATTTGTATTTATTCTTTAATATATTGTTTTAGTTTGGAGTAGAAATTTCTTTGAGAGCCAAGCTGGAACGAATGATATCGCAAACAGATGGATCTGACAACACATCTCATCGTATGATTATTTTCGCTTAATAGTTACAACAATTATAATTGCATTGTATAATTACTGATAAAGTTTTTCTTTCAGAAATAGAAAATATTACAAGGCAATCGAAGCACAAGCAACTCGTATTCTAAACGTCAGTCTTAGCTGTTACAATTGTTATGGTTATAATCTAAAGTCAGTATAGTGTATTTCTTAGTCTTAGGTCCTGATATCCAAAGTACACATTTTTACTCAGTCTGTTTCACGCTTCATAAAGATAAAAAAGTTCATCCCTCGACAAAGTCACGCCTTATCCACACATTAATGTATTTTATATAGCTCGAAAGATTAAGGTTTCTGAGGTGTATTCCCTTGCCTTCTTGATTATTTGCTTTTTACGACGCGTGCTGTTTATATAGTTTTCGGTCGCTTTACTCCTCAGTGGCCACGACACAATAACGGTTATAATCCTATCCTCATATTATATTTTTTATTATCTTCAATGTTAAATAAATGTTAGATAAATAAATGCTATGTAATAAATAAAACTACTATTTAATAATTACTAAATTGCTAAACATTGGCTGGAGCCAGTAGCGATATCGGTAAGAAATTTGACCGCAGATCAGTACATATGGGTTCAAATCCTGGACTCACCCGTCACTGACATCGCTTTCGAGCGAGGAAACTGACGTTAACATGAACTGTTAAAATTAAAATAACTATTCAAGCTAAAAGATAATGCATATAGATTTAACCATACATTTTTTGTTACAAATTGCTTTGCAACTTTTAAGAATGAAAATTGGCTTTTCTTCTCTCGACATAACTTTAGACACAAAAGAAATATAGTTACTGCAATAATAATTATCAAGAAGGTCCAGCCGTAGATCCTGCTCAGAAAGCAGTATTTTTCTTGACAGGCATATATTTTCAATTTGATAAAATTAATTAAATTATCGTTATAGGTAAAGCGGTTGTGCCAGTGGTCTGTGTAGTGCTGGAGGGAGGTCCCAACACTTTGGAAACTGTAAAAAGTGCTTTAGAAAACGAGACTCCCGTCATTATCGTAGAGGTTTGTAATTAAATTATTTTTTAGAATACTGTACTAATAAACGTAACTAAATGCCGATATACAGTATATGTATAACCTTACCGATGTTGATACTTAAGAGAGCCAGTAAATATCATCTATCTCTATGTAGATTTTGGCTAGCCCTCCTCTCTCTATCTATTTATCTCTCTGTCTCTATCTGCAGTACCTATCGATCTATCTACCCATACCCACTCATATCTCTCTCCGTTTCTGTGCACACTGCCTGGTACACAATCCCTATGACTCCGCATTTCTCTAATTACGAAAGAGCTATATTTTCAATTAAATTACATAGTCTTGGTCTTCCTATAGTAGGTCTACTCTCATTAATTAATAACTTATTTTCCCAAAATGCTAATTGAATTTATCTTCTTTACTTCATTTATTTTGCTACTTTAATTTAATTTACGTCAGCAAGTGAATATTCTTTTAAAAAAAACTCATAATTTTTTGTTTTCATATCTATTGAGCAACCGTTAAGCATTCTTTTAAAGTATGTGTACCTTTTCCATAGCAGTATCATGGCCGCTGACCGGTCTGAGACGTCTGAAGAGGTTCTTTGTACAGTTTTTAAAATTCAATCTAGGACTAATCATCATATTTTTCAAATTGATAGCGCCAATTGACAGATTGTTCCGACGTACTATTAACCTTCCAGAGGACTTAGGCGATATCCATCTGTTTTTGACTGATTTGGACTTTTAACCAAGTTAAATTACTTTCGACACGAACAATCCAGTATCGAACAATCCAGTTTCGAAGGAATCCAGTAGGCCTATCAATAAAAAAACGAAAATATCAGCGTAAAATATCTGACAATAATCATAATATAAAATATTAACCTCTAAAAAAGGGTGCACATGAGCAAAAATAAGCCAAAACGTGACAATTCAAGATTTCAAGCGTAAGAAAATTGCTAAACAAAAATATTGACAATTCTAAGGAGATTTAAGAGTAATTAATATTCTTCTAAGTTAATTACTCTTGTGAAACCTAGCTTACCTTCACGCTCCAAGCTATCAAATCGTTCGTTTCAGCATGCTGGCAGATCTAGAATTCTTTTCCCTCTGTTCTTCGTTTTAATCACATCGTCATTTGCTTTCCTATGAGAAGTTCCATAGGCAGTTGAAGACGTACCTTTTCCATCTGTCTTTAATATCCAGTGACCATGAGTTGCGATCAGCACGCAAAGCTCCTTTTCGTTAATTTCTTTTATCTTTGCACTGATATTTTGGATTTTGGAATTTTCACCCCGTTTTGGACCTTCTTTTGCTCCCTGGCTTGAATATATCTAAAGAGTGCTCGATGTTGTCACGGACGACAGTAGTACTCTATAATTGTTGTTATTATTATTATTAAGAAATTCTCAAAAAAGAAACAACTGTTACTATTTATAAGCACAGACCAGTCGATAAATTTCCTAGGGTATGAACCTAGCGTATGAACTAAACGAATGTCACATCTACCTAACACACAAAATTCAAAAAGCATAAAACACGTGACCACAAGCAAACAAAATACCAGAAGGTAAATCAAATGTCTAACAGTAAAATTTCGTAGACATGTAAATTGTAAACAGTTTCGGCCTGCAAACCTTTACCCGTGTATTCTTTCCTCTCTTACTTCTTCCAGCAATCCATCCCCCTAATATACTTTTAGATATAGCTCTCTTTTTATTTCTTGTAACGTTTATTATCTGTGTATCTGTAACGACTCTCACGAATTTCTCTATTTGTAATTGTTTCTGTCCAACTAATGTTTACAATCATTCTCCATATCAAAATTTCAAAAATATCGTTATCTTATATGATTTTAAAATACTCGTATAGCATTCGTAAAGAACGGTTATTCAACGTTTTTGGACCATCTCACCCTTCGAGACTTTATTAAATGTCTTTGTTATAAAGTTTGTAAATATAACTTCAAATCTGGTTTAACTGTGCAATTGTGTATTTCATATTTAACACAATACTTCTCATTACAACACATTTAGCGTCATCTTTTTATTTTGATTCAAATAGCATGGGCTTAATTTCTAAATTACCTTTTCCAAGGATATGCAAAACATAATTATAAAAAGTGGCATAATAATCTTAAAAGTGACATTAACAGTTTCATCCACTTGATATTTTCAATACTATATCGCGGCTTATTTATATAATGCCTTTATGACATCGCATACTGTTGCGGTGTTCTCATGTCATTATCCCCGGACTAAACATTCTGCTCTTGTTTAAAGACTAAATCATGAACTGATGATGTTTTAGAGATTATTGTAGGGAATCCACACTAATATTTTAATCAGACATATAAAGCAGACGAGTGAAATTGTGTGAGCGTATTTTTGATGTTTAGCACTTTGAATGAGAACAATATCTTTCCCATGATTCGTTTACGCATCTCTGTAGATGAACCATTTCATGAAGCTCATTGTCTGTATCGTAAGCTATGCTTGCTTCTCAAAATTGAGTTTTTTAATACTCTATAGACACTTCATTTTATCTATAAAAATATTTTAAAGAAAAGACTAAAACTTAGTTCAATGTTACTTTTATGTCTCGAACGCAAGTTAGTGAAGTGTGAGCATTGAATTTCAGTCATAAACCGGAAGTACTACACAATGCACTACAAAGAATATTAACATCCTTTTTGCTAACCCCGCGGCGACGTTAGGACCGTCTAAAGTAGAATATGCATGTACAATCAGATTTACACCATCAGATTCCACAATACGAAACTTTATTGTTCTGCCTGTACCTTAGAATACCTGAGAAATTAGATTTTAGTGAAAAGAATTTAATGTGTGAGTTTTAGACAATGAAGTTTAATTGTCTCTAAGCCATTCTTTCGTACTGATACATAATTTACAATGGATTTGTTTTCTAACAGTCATTGATTGAACTTGTGTATAGGGATCAGGAAGAGTTGCTGATATTCTTGCATTTGCATATAAACACTGGTGTATAAATGATCTCGTAAAACTCAAACTTCCTGCATGCAGCGCAAGGTAACTTTTATATCTTCCGTTACGTACTTATTTCAATAAAATCTCTTCACAAGAGATTTTGACTCATCCGCACCCAGTGCCGGGGTGTAACTGGTTACTTTTTCAAGGGACTTGTGCAGTAACTCGTTACTGTTGATCAAATGTAATCGTAACTGATGTCAATAACTAATCGATAGAGAGAGAAAGAGAGAGAGAGAGAGAGAGAGGAAATATGTTTTATTTCACAAAATTCACAGAGTAATCATATAAATGAACGTGTGACAAATAAAATTAAAAAAGCATGATCAGAATCTTAGTAATAAGTGCAATACGTCCAGTAAGTGCAAAATAAAACAAAAAAATGTGCATAAGAAATTAAGGACTAGGCCATCATTCTAGTTTCTTAAGACTGTTTTGATGCCCTGTGTTTCTGGAAATTTTTTATTTTGTTTTATTTTTAAATGTTTATTTCTATTTGTATTTGTCAGTGATTTGGTGTTGATGCTGAAATAAACACATATCTCTCTCATCACAGTCTTACGTTTTCGTTTACTATCATTATCAACGCATACTGAATTTCAAGTCTCGTTTTTCTCCAAACTCTCCTTTCAATTCTTCCTTCAATTACCTCTTTTTGCAAATCATCCCCTCTTAGAATTTGTCCTATCTTGTTCATCTTCCAATGTTGATATATTTATGACTTATCTATCCTACCAACTCCTCAGAACTTCATTTGTAATTTTCTAAGCCTACCATACTCTTTCATTGTTCGAGCGCTTCAAGCTTCAGAAGATCTTGCTTCCTTAACGTAACATTGCTGAATTATAGTGGACAAGTTTACCATATTCAACTAAATCTGCTATGCTGCAGTAATGTCAACATATGGGATAAAGTGAGGAATCAGATTGAAGAGAACTTTCCTCAGCTGAAGGACGTTGATAGGCACGTGGATATAATCAAGTACTGCGTCAAACAACGAGATCACATGACGGTCTTCAGTCTCACTGAGTCAGGATCGGCAGTCGATATCGATGTCACCATATTAAAAGCTTTACTTAAAGGTAATTAATACTTTTAACTTGATGACCCGAATTTCGTTGCTACAAAGCTATTTATTTAATTTTGACACATTTCAAAGTGTGGTTTCAATTAAAATTAATAAATCGTTCTTAAACTCCCCGGAGTCCTCGAATTCTTAGGTTTCGTCCTTTTATAAAGCCACCTTGGGCTTTCAATACTTTCACCCCTCCTCTCCCCTCCCATCTCTCGTCCTTTATATCCCCGTCCTTAAGTCGTTACTGTGAATGAGAAAACATAGACGTTATATTGAGACAAAAGTCATATTAGTTATAATGAGAGTTTTGAGACATAGTCGTTATATTTATTTATTCGAGTACATTGTGGATGCCCGATATGTTATTTTGCCATCCGTATCATATCAAATAGATCAGAAGGTTTTCCTGCGCGTGAGTAATTCATGCGTTCGGATCGTAAGCCGACGCTCTGAGAATATATCAAGATTATCCTCTGTTAATTCTTTTACTTAAATCATCCTTGAACGCCTAGAGGTCTCAGTCCCCGTCCCTGTTGACCTGTTATCCCCTTCCGACAAGAGAGGTCGTCTTATTTAGTGACTCTATTACCAGTGATTGCTATTCTAAGACGGGGTTAGTCCTGTAGTTCTATCACATAAAATTGCGCACTAATTAATATAAAGTCAAAATTGTCGAAATAGTGGGGCCATTTGTTCAATGGATAAAATGCGATAGAGTTGTTAAAGCGATGTTTTCCATTCCTACACTACTTTAATGAAACACTGAGAAGGTTAACTTCACTGGCCTCTACGCGGTCAATCACTACCGATAACACATTTAGAGACATCGGTAAATTAGTATCAAACAAGGATTAAAATGGTAATTTTGTATTTAATATTTACTTATTTTTCTTTACTGATTTATATGTATATATATATATATATATATATATATATATATATATATATATATATATATATATATATATATATATTTACTAAAATATTTGTATTTATATATACTTTATAATTTTACTTATTAAAATAAAACTGAAAAATGAATCCAGCAATATGAGTAAACATGATTTTAATATAATTATATATAGACTCTATAGCCTTTCTATGTTTAAATTGTTACAGTGAATCGAGACCGGCGGTTTGATCAACTTCGCCTTGCTCTTGCCTGGAATAGAGTCGATGTAGCTAAAGAAGAAATATTAATCGACGACGTCGAAATAAAAGTAACGTACTAAATTCAATAATGTTTGGGGGCCACTGTAAAATAGATCATCAGTAAATTGCGTTAGAGGCGAAAAGCAGCAGCTGATAAAGACAATGAAAATTCCACAGAACCCATATTTTTAAATATAAATACTATGCCCGCATATCCTTAATAGCCGAATATCTATGATTATTGAAGAAACAAATTTATTGGTAAAGGGTTCTTGATCTAGCTTAAGAGAGGACTGCAAGTAGAAATATGGAGCTTGAATCTAGCATTTTTCAGAACATTACAAAGACGCAACAAAAAACCTTCCATTATATTCCGATGGGAAATTTAATTTTCTTCAATAGAATTCCCATTCAGTTCAATATTGGCTTACATTGAATAAGAAATCTATAATTTTGTACTTAATTTTTGCTTAATATTGATTGACATAAATAGGCTTATTTATGTCAATTAATATTAGGCCCTAGGCATATTACTATGTCGGATTCAGTAACTAGGGCGATCAATTTCACAGTATCTATTTGAGTTTGGAATCTAAATTATTTTAGACATTATTGAAGGATCAAGCGTCAAGGCATTGTATCAACTTGCTAAACCAAAAGATTAATTTTTTCATAATCAATGAATGTGTATTGTGTAAATTTATGGTATATGTGCATTTTATCTACTATTTTTGTCTAACTCATTAGAGACTGAACATAATACTACAGAAATATCATGTAGAGGAAAATGTAACACTCTACCTGTAGATCTATTTATAGAACACATTTGATTTGTACTGTAGGTATAAGGTATAATTAAATATAATAATTTATCTACATAATGTATATTCATAAATATACAGTATTTGACCTATATCAAGAAGCTAAGGCGTCTAGCCCAGATACATGATATTTGCAAAAAATACTTAGTTTGCTATGTATGGCATCATATACTACATTGGACAAATAAGAAGCGTAATGATTGGCATCCTTTCAGAAATATATTTCATAAAATTAATGCTCTTAGCATTACTAAGAAATTTAATATTTTAATCTAACTTAACACCATCCTCATTTTAAAACTTGACATAGTAATTATTGGTACTTTTAATCTATTTTAAGTATTTGTTAATTTAACAGTTGCTTTTAAATTTTAACCTACAACGATTAGTGTAATGTTGACCTTTTTTCTAATGTTGCTATTTAAAGAGGCAGGAATTGGAAAATCTTATGTACACGGCATTGCTGGATAACAAAGTGGATTTTGTAAAACTATTCCTAGAGAAAGGTTTGGTCCTTGAGGATTTTCTGACAGATCGGCGAAGAATTCAGCTTTATAACGAAGTAAATATACATGTAGAAATCTTTACTATCTGATCAGTCGTCATCGTGAGGTACCTTGGCGTCGATCGATATAGAGTCTGCTAGAGACGTCCCTGACATTGCCTTATGTCGAGGAACCGGACGCTACATTTTTATTGATTGATCGATTGATTAAATGTTTGATTTAGACAATTTGAGTTTCCAAAGCTCACGAAACGGTTTCCTTCAGGGTTATTGATAATTGCAGTATGTCATGTTGAAAGTTAAAAGATTTTAGAACTGGAGTTGGAATACAAACACAATTACCTGCAAAACAGTAAAATAGCGGCAATAACTGTTAAAACGCATTGTGAAATTTTCATAAGTGATGATATCTAGCACTTTTAATACCGAATGTTTAACCAGTATGCAGTTTAATCAACTAGCTATTCATGTTATCAGTCTTCTAAATAACCGAGATTTTACTATCTGATTAGCTCTACCGGGAATTTATACCAGGACTTCAGTTACATTCATTTAGAGTTTCCTGACGTTACCTAATGCACTAACACACCGCGCTGTTTAAACATTCTAATTTAAATTATAGATGCATATTGTCACCAAATCGATGCAAACATTGTGGATGTCCTTCTAAATCTAGGCAATATACGTGCATAATTAGAATTTGTGTTTACCTTCATTCCATAATTATTAATGGCATATTGATAAAAAGTTCGTATTGTACTACAAAGTTGCAGAACTAGGCGCAAGACAACCCCACTTACCGCCTTCATCACACTGTTGCCCTTCGATCTGCATTTGAAACTTTGTGGAAGGAAAGCAGTTTAAGTAATTAAAAATAAGCGACTGCATTCTACAAAGCTACGACTTGCAACCTGCGTCATATTTTAATGTCATTTTGAACGAAATGCGATAATGACATAATGATATTATCATGATATAATAAAAAGACCATGAATCAGATATAGAATTGTTTTACTCAAGCTATACAATTGCTGCCGACTTTCCGCTAGAGAATAACACCTATGAGGTAAAAATATAGTTCTACCAATAACAATAACAGAAAGGATCGCTATGAAGCCAAGTCACGTCAGCAAGTAAATAGAAAATTGTTCAAACAATTAGAATCAAGAGCCGAGAAAGTTTCCTTAAACAATAAAATTCTGAACCCGAAATTTTTGTCCAAAATTTTCAGTTAGATTAGATAACGCAATCAAATTCTCTGCTTTAAGCATTTATTGCTATTTGAAACAATTACGTTTAAAATAATATGTTTGCATTGAATATATTGAATTAATGTTTTTATTGCAGCATATCACTAAACAACGGTGTCCGATGTTGTGCAGATACGCCAAGGTATTCACTATACAGTCTATACCGTATTAGTTTTTCAAGATCAATATGCATGTCTCTAAATATGCCTATACCTATCGATTGCTTGTATGTACCTATATGCATAATTTGTGTCATAATTTTCTCACTCACTAGACAATTCACTGAGTATAGTTAATATTCTTTATTGTATTTTACTTAATTCTCTTTTTCGTTTTCATATTCTGATGCTTCTGGTTCTAAGGGCCTGCATTGATCTTTTCTTAATCTAGTTCAGTATGTAATATTTGTTATGATTTTTACATATATTTTTAAGGATGATTGAGATCATAAGGGATCATATACAGAATAGTATTATAAGGTTATTTATATTGTAAGATAGTTAAGATTAAATGTGCGGTGTTTTAAAACTACAAAAACAGAAAAAAGCAAGGTAACTCTATGGCATGTACGTCTTGAGTTTAATCATATTATACAATCTACGAAGTACTTTGGCTTCAACTCCTGATCAATAATTTACTAAAAAAATGTTTTTCGGCCGATAGATTATTAATTGCTGTTCTTACCTCTTTCACAACATTTGTTCTATTCTTGAAAACCAAACATTTGTTAGCGCGATAGCTCTGGATTTCAGTAAGGCATTTGATATCGTCAAACATTCATAAATTATTTCAAAGCTGTGCACGCTGCATGATCCAGACTCTGTTAATGGATGGATTACCAGCTTGTTATCAGACCGTTTTCATACGACCAAGTTCGAATGTCAGATATTTTATCCTAAAACAATTACGGCAAGTGTTGTCCCAGACTATACCGTTGATTCTCCCGCATTATTTTTTCCTTGGATCTAAAGATATTTAATTCAGAAAATGCCATACTAAATATGCTAATGATACATTTCCCATAGTAAAAAGAGCTAATGTTAACGTCAGTCTCCTCACTAGAAAGCGATGTCATTGACGGGAGAGTCCAGGATTTGAACCCGCACATACTGATCTACTGATCACATATTGAATATCTTACCGACATCGCCACTGGCTCCAGCCACATCATAGTACTATCATCCAATCTTTATTTAACGAAAGACGAATTAATCAATATAGAAAACAAACTTGGCAACGGTAAACAATCTGCAGCAAAATAAAAATAAATCTAAATAAATTCTCTCTAATAAATAAATGTGTAGATGAGTAGTTAAATTAATAAATGAGTAGGTGAAGAACATTTTTCCCTACTCCGATGAGTTGTACAATTGATGCCCCCTATCAAGAAGGCATAGATCGAACCTCAGATCTAAAATGCCGAGGAGCCCAATATCGCGTCACAATTTCTTGATTTATCTACTGTCAGATATGCACAAGACTCGTTCAAACCTCATTTAGCCGGCCGCTCCACTTAACGTCCAGGCAGTTGTTAACTTAATTTTTTATTTAAAAAGAGCTACTTTGTATAGCTTGATGCTTGCATAAACACTAATGTAGCCTTCAGTATTTTCATTAAACAATAGGTCTTAGTCTACTGGCTCAGTTGCAACGAACGATTAGGTTTTCGTCCATTTCTGTTAGGTTTCAAGTAATTAGATCGTTCGTTGATATAATTTTGAGAGATAAAATTGACGATTAATTCGAATCTGTACTATTTCATATTGGAATTAAGCAGCGCTCCATTGTTCTCATTAAGCCTCATGGGCAGTTTTTTTTAAATAGAGCATGTCTAATGATAATTTATTTTTTATCTTCGCTGTAGAAGGATGGTAATATATCCCTGAAGAATGTTGGAGAGATGATGAAGGATTTGATCAATGAGATGTATAAACCAATGTACTGCCGTGATCAGTGGTCTTCTTTGGATCCAGACCTAATTCTTCAAGAACATAATGGACTTAAAGAAAGCAAATGGAAATCAATGGCGGACATAGGCGGTAAGTCAAAACTTTTGATTAAATTTTGATTCCTGCAAAATTTAATACCCCTTTGAATAATATTTACTATGAAAGTAATTATTAATTCTACAACGCGACGTTACTGCTAAAAATTTGTTGATCAATTAAAATTTGATGCTTTCAAAGGCGGAAACAAATTTAGTAGCCGCGCCCTACCGAACGATTCAGCTGTAGAACTGTTTCTATGGAGCGTACTGGTCCATATGAAGGAAATGGCTCTTATCTTCTGGAGGGAAACTAAGGTAGGCCTAATGACATTAATAGTGTCGATTGTTGTTAATTAAACCATTGGAATAGACCTAAAACCAATTTATTTCTTTTCTAAAAAACCCAGCTATTATATTAACGACAGACCTAAGTTTAATTGATGAGAATTAACTTCTTTTAGTAGTTTAGCATTTCTTAACAGTAAACAAAGCAGACTAACATTTAGCTAAAATCATATCATTTTAATGCAGACACATATAGGTCTATTTAACAGAGGAAAACAGGTAATAATAAGAAAATGTAATGAACACAAAGACTAAGAATTCTTAGTAGCCACTGAGAAGTTATAAAATAATGAGCAAGAATTTACTTAACTAAATACTCTAGATATTTATCCCAATAAAAGGCAATCAACGTTCAAAACCAACATTAAAGAGAGATACCTAATTAAGCGTATGAATCACAGACTTAGTTAATATGAAGTGTTACAGTAAAGAAAATCCATATTAGTTTAGTATACATGTATATGAGCCAAAGTTGAAAATTTTGTAAGTCATAGCCTACGCCTTGTAATGAATGCTAAGTAATAATTAAAATTAAATATAAAATATTATATTTATACTCAAATATAAAATATTAATTAGTAAATTAATATTTTATATTTGATGATAAAATTATGACAAGAATAATTATAATAGATTAATTTGTTAAATGTGATTATTCTCAACTACTAGCTCTGATATCGCCTACAACTAATTTTGTCAAATATTTATTTAAGTAGTCGACTTCTGCGGTTCTCTTGTTTTCTGTTTATATCTGTGTTCCATATTTGTTGTGCTAATTATCAAATCCAATGAATTGCCTTAACAAGCTACGTCTGAGGAGGTATATGTACACTAGCGTGGGCTAAAATGAAAATTAATATGGTTATCTGTAACAGGATGACATGGCATTGGCACTAAATGCTCAGATGATGCTGAGAAAGCTTATTCAGAATGAGAACGATTCTGATATAGGCCAAATTCTGGAGGAACAAGCTGCGTATGTATAGCAACATTAAATTAAATTTATTGAATTGTTTAAAATTTTACATTCTTGAATAAATTATACCTTTTGATATATTTTTAAAATAAACATTTATCATTATTATTACTACTATTATAATTACTATAATAATAATAATAATAACAATAATAGTCTTCAATCCAGATCTTCAGTCCCTCGTCCCTATCCAGATCTTCATCGTCGTCGCTATCATTTGCCATGTGGGAGGCTCTTCCAGACTGTACGACACCGAATTTTCTTGTCAGTGAGCTGTCTAAACTAATTCGATCGTCATCTCCACTGAGATTCTTTCTTGAGAACCACCCAGCCACACTGTTCCTCTTCGACATAGAACTGTTAGCTCGAACTCCACGATCATCTTCTTCACTTTCAGAATATGGCGGTGGTGCCCGACCCACAAGGCTGGGATTGGTGCGCTTGCTTTTAAAACTGAGGCTCTGAGGTACCTGTCACCATCTAGCGTGTACGATGAGTCTAGATTCTGAGAAGATTCAGCAGCAAGACCGGGTATAACGTTTCTAATCGGAGAACCATCTGGACCTGTTATTCCATCACTGTATCCTCCTGAAGGAAACCTCTGAGAATTCGGGCCAGACTGGAATTCGAACTTCTATCCAGTGAACTTTCTAACGGTCCAATTGCTCCAATTGGTCTGTTTTATTTCGTCCCCAATATAACTCTAGGCAGAAACTCATTTGAACAGCAGCATAACATTTTAGAGCGTGCTTAGATCTCTTTAGACTCGTTCGTTACAATTTATGGTTTATAAGTTTTTACTCACTCATTTGTCAATATACAATTATATTTATACTGCTCACAGACACTTCGGTCAGCTCAGAAATATTTGCCGTTTGTTTTTATATCATACACTGTCGATTTTTCCCAGCGCTAAAGATATACGGGATGACATATGAGAAAAAAGCACCACATCTCAGCATGTGGTTTATGTTTTGAAGACGAGGCCATTAGGATAGCTGTAAGCCTACGGTTAGCACGAAGCTATACGAGCCCTTGAATGTATGTAAAGGAAAAAATAAAATTTGGAAAACGGATAATCTTAAAGGTTATACCTGTTTTCAAGATTTTATTTTTACAGGATTGGTTCGATCTCTCTAAATGTAATTTTTTTTTCTGTTTTAATTTTTTCGAAATAGAAAGAAATGTATGGATATGGTTCAGTTTGGAGTTCCCTAAACATGAGTTAGGGTTTCCTTTGGTTCGAATTCAAATAGTGCTGTTATGAGTTTAAAAAAAATTAAAACATGTAAAACAGATAAACAAATGAAAACGAGTATTCCTAAAGGTTCCTGACCCTAGTTAAACTGGGATTTTAGAGAAGATGATGATGATGTATTCCTAAAGGTCTCAGTCATCAATTCTGCCCTACTTGTGCCGCTGCCATTAATAATGAGTAGTACGAAAATATCGATTTTACAAAGTATTTAGTATTTAGTGGAACTGTCTGTAATATAATGTATTAACATTAAGGTTTTACGAGGATCTAGCTGTGGCCGTTCTTCGTGAATGCTATAAATCAGATCAGAGGAAAGCCACCTTGAGCCTAGTCAGGAATCTACCAAACTTTGGTGATACTACGGTTATCGATTTTGCTGTTGAATCCCAGAATCTCAATCTGATTTCACATCCAGCCTGTCAAAGTTTTCTCACAATGCGATGGATGGGTAAATTAGCTGAAGAAAATTCTGCAATAAAGGTTGGAATAGATTTAAATCAACTTAATGGCATTTTTCTCATAACTTACAATTACATGTATATTATATGGTACTTACTGCAATCAATGTGTTTATTGAGCAGAATATTTTTCTATGCTTCTCTCGGATTGCAGTGGATTGTTGCAACAATGACAACCGTTAGACTATTTGACCATAATTGTCTATATTTGTAACCGTTAAAGGTTCTTTACAAATTTTCGACCTTATTTAGGAAAGATGTCGACGTATTCTCATCATCTGAGAGGTTGTGCTGTTTGAATTGCATGATTTCTTGAAAAATCATGCTTTATACTTCGCCTAAATATTACATAAAGCAATAAGTAGGCCTATAAGGAGATTAATATAACGCAATAAATAAGACTTAAATATTGCCTTGTGTAATATTTAACTGCCTTAAATAGTTAAATTTTCCTCTAATTCTGCAGTAATAAACGTTCATTACTGACTCAGACATTCGGCGAAAGTATGCAGAATCTCAGATTTCATGTCTAACGTAAATCATTATAAATCTGTTTAAATGGTCTTGTATTTTGAGTTTTCTCAAGATTCTGTCAAATGGCTTTTGCATGTCGCCTTTCTATGCTCGTTTCTTAATAAGTAGCTGTAGGCCTCTATCTGTTGTATTTCAGATATTCTTAACTCTATTCTTGCCGTTCATAGCTCCAGTAGTATTAATTTATAATGATGGTCTCGTAAGGAATGCAACTCAAGCATCGTCAAGCAAGGTTTTATCGTCTACTTTTATTCTGTAGCTTCATTTAGTGCTGATGTGCTATTTTATTGCATTTTAATCTTTAAAATTTGGATCGTAATTAGTGACAAGTTATCTATTTTAGGCCTCAAATCAGTATTTGTTTTATATGGTACACCTCACTTTCCTTAATCAACTTACTTAAGATACTCAACCGCGGATCAGTATGTCGGGGTTCAAATCCTGGGCTTTCGAGTGAGGAAACTGACGTTAACATTAGCTTTACCAGCTCTGAACTCTCTAGGCTCTAGCCATGCAATTTGTTTTTTCTTCATAAAAAAGTACATTTCCTATAGAAATTCTTTCAGTGTCTGACCTAAATTTATCTTCACATTGTTCTCTAAAATCACAGAAAGAACAATTATTTAGGTGATTTCGTTAGATCTACCGTCTAATGATCTATTTGTAGGTACTAGCCAGCATAATTAAAATTATACAGACATAATTTCTACAATACTAAATCTGTATTTCATTCTATGAGATGCAATCTCTAATACTTAGATCAGCTAATGGGTAGCTGGATTGTAAACGGCTATTTCATAACATTTGACTTTCAGCTGGGTTTTTCGTAATTGTTTATATTTTATTTTGCATTTTCATTTTATTCTGCACAAATACAATCTCGTCAAAACGTATTTCATGATTTTACTCTTACACCTCACTTTCCTTACTTCACCAGCTCTGAGCTCTCTACATGGAAACTCTAGCTATGCAATTTGTTTTTGCTACACAAAAAAACTACATTTGAATATTGAGAAATCGAGAGATCGAGGAAATGTATGATTAATTTTCTTCGTTTTCTAATCGGTGCTCTTCAGAGTTCCTTATTTCTGAGCCAGTTCTTGTCTTCACGTTGAACGAGCGTGAACGTTTTGCTTTTTGCTCACTATACCGTAATTTATTATTATTTATTTCTCCCTCCTATCTAAAGGAATTTGCTTATTTAATAAGTAGAAAGCGTTAAGTTGTCACGAAAGCAGGTTCTCTCGTATCCTATGTATATGCATATATATATATATATATATATATATATATATATATATATATATATATATATATATATATATATATATATATATGTATTCTATATATATGTCATTTGACTCCCGATTAGAGTTAGAAATTCGGTCATCTATCTTAGAAAGTCAATCAACAGAATAATAGCCTTTAAAACTTCATCAATAGGACATTGCCATCATAGATATAGAAATAGCTATAATGTCGCTCCTGTTAATTTGTTCCTTATAGTTAGCCCCTAGAATTGCCTTTTTAACTGTTTATCTATTTGTATTTGAGGTAATTTTCACAGTGTTGTATAACAATGTGTCTAATAGACAATATTCATTTTAAGAACTTTCACTGTATTATTTAAGAAACCAGAAAAAGTGATATCGTAGTTCATAACCTTATTCAGCAAAACAATTGTATTTAAACATTGTATGAAAGTATGCTGTTACTGTTAAGAGAAATTAATAAATTCTATTTTGTTGATGGTGACGTAATGTTCACAGCATGTAATTAGTGCTTATGTGCCAAATTAGATAAAATCCATACAAAGGTATGGGTTTCTAGAGATTATAGAAACAGTATAATAAACATAAAATAATTGAGTAAAGTAATAGAGAATATATGTAATATAGAGCTTCTGTAATGTACCATTAAAGTGTTAATTAAAACTTTTTGTAATTGCAGATTGAAATTGGGACAAATCTGAGAAAACTTGAGTCAACTTCAACGTAAGTTATCAAATAACTTTCTTGAAATAGTATCATCAGATGATGAAATATACTGTACTTTAATTCGAAGCCTAAGTTTCTTGCTCCAGGTATAAGCCCTATTCCATGCTATTCAGCATAGAATAGTAATCGTAGAATACTTAAGCATATCTTCCCTGAGAGAGACCTCTTCGCGTTAGTAATCAAGATAATAACATAAAATAATAAAGGTAACAAAGTCCAATCTAAGCAGGGGATTTCTAACGTATACGCACGCTAAGTGGCGCTATTGTGAATGGAGTCTTGATTTTTGGTGAATGGCATTTTATTATATTCAACTTTCCAAAATCCTTTCTGCCTCAGATTTTATTTGACCTCTTTGCGTTAACTAGACTTCTGCGATTGGTCTCATTAAGACCTGAGTGCTTTCTTACTTATAGCTCCGATACAATGAACCAAACTACCTTTCATCGTATTAGCTGCTATCTTATAATAAATTATACACAAGTTCCTATCAGGGCCGGATTTACCATGAAGCACTTTCAGCACGTGCTGAGGGTCCTCGGCCAAAGGGGGCCTCCGAAATGTCTTTAAAAATTTTCTTTAGGCTTCAAAGGGATACCACTACCCTGACACAATGAACTTTAATAACAATAAATAATGTTATATTAATTTATTATAGTATTTTATAAAATATTAATTTTTTATTAATAAAAAGAATTTGAAGCCATTCTTGACCAAAATTGATTTATAAATACCATAGCCTTTGGCAAATAAATAACAGCAATTCTATTGAAGACCTACTGGGGTTTATTGGTTCTCTAAAGATTACTTAGCAGTGGGCATTGTAAATTGTTACCAAATAAATTTACTACATTAAATCTAGATATTGATTATATAAAGTATACAGTCCGGTTTTGGAGGTAACACATGAATAATTTTTACTTTTATGGTATTATCTTATCCACTTTTTTTGTATATATTTGTGGCTGGTTGATTTTTTATAACTAGTAAATATAATTCAGATGTTATAAGGGGTTAATGGTTAGAGTTAGGTTTGGAGTTGAGTGTTAGAGTAATAATTTTTTGGGGCACCATTGCACAAGTGTTCAGGCCATCAGCTGTACATTCAGCCCTCCCTCCCTGCTTTATCGGATCACCACCTTTTCATTCCTGTATACACACATTGTACTTATCTTCAACTAAAATTTTGATCAGAAGCCTTGATAACGGTGAATTTTAAATTTAAATTGTAATGCTATTAAAGCTAGAGTTAGCACGATTCTGTTAATTCTGTTATATCTCTCTCTTTTAGTGCACTGCCAACTGATTGGTCCATGATTTAGGCCTCCACTCATCTCTATCTTCCATTTTCCTCTTCATGTCCAAAAAACGTGAATGGATCTTTAAATCATCTATAACATTCCTTTTGATATACCTTTTATTCACTTTTACTAATTTTGCACTTTTAACTTTTTTGATATAGCATTTTATTCACTTTTCTTTACTTCTATTATATATAATAAAACCTGTTAAAGTGTATTCAATTAGATTTTAATATTTTATTCTGGTGGTCCCGATTTTGTGTCCCTTATCGGGCTTCAATTTACGGCGGGGCTTGATTGGTGGACCTCTAAAAAAAATTTGCATCTCTCGAAACTGATATCAATGTCGGTTAAGCTCAAGATTTGAACCCCGCGCATACTGCTCCTCAGACGGATATCTTACCGGCATCGCCACTGGCTCCGGCCGGTATACAATATCATCCGTCGCAGTGTCGTAAGGTGTGAGTTCAAGTCGCAGTTCCTTCAACTCTGAATAACCTTGAGTTGTAGGAAGATTAACCTTCTATCATTATTATTATTTCTAATATGCTGTATCATAGATAACAATCATATTCTATAATGACTATGTATAAATGAAAGTAAATAACACATAAGCAAAGAAGCTCTGTAGACATGTGCGTTCAGTCGTGTGTGTAATTTTATATTTATTTCTCTACTTATTTCACTTTATCTCGTCACACAAATTCTACATGTAGTGTCAATCATTACTGAAAATATCAAGATCATCATACAAGTAATGCGCAATATTAAATTCGTTACTATGTTTTTGGTTGATTGATCGCAATCGCAGCCTATACAATGGGAATGCAAATCTTTCAGTTCAGACGATAAAAGGTAAGAATGGCAGAGAATGTTGCTCGATGTCGAGCGTAAAACGCTACTGGAGATATCTGCTCTACTTCTTTAATGCGCCAGTTGTCAAATTCGGCTATTATTGCGTAAGCATGTTTATAATTAAATTATTGCGATTAAGAATGACATTTGTAGGCATTAGGATAATTTAAAACCATTACTTTTTATACCTGGCCATTTTAGTGGCTCATTAGAAGTCAACATATAATGGAAGCATTTTGAACGAGACAATAATGTACATGCTTTTCATTGGCGTCAGAGATATCCTCAGTCCGTGTATCTTCAGTGCTATATTTTAAGCCAATAATTTGCTAATAATAATCTTAAAAATAGCCAATAATAATTTTTTGAAAAACCTATTGAAAGACCAACCGTTAACTGCAAGTGTTGCAAGAGGAGACAATGCAAAAATTGAGAGAGGCAACTAGCAACTGGAAGCCATCTCAAAAATCATACATTTTCTCCAAGCAAGCAATAAGCTTCATAAGGCACTGATAGTGCATAGCTTCTTGTGAAGGTATTACCTATTGAATGCTCTATATGGAGCGTGAAAGTAGGTTCTGAGTATGAATATATACTTTGGGCTTACCACTTGTAGAATACTGTAGATCCGCTTCCGCAGCACACAGCACTACATATCAATTCACCTATGGCGATCGTCAAAGGACCATGCTGAAGAGTAGTGAGATCCTAAACGATGCCGGTTCGGTGATCAAATAGATGATCAGAATATATAGAGTATATCATCGGTGGAAAGAGATGTATCTTGCGCCTCTCAGAGAAAGTTGAAAGAGAAGAACAAGAGCGAATATTAGAAGAAAAAGAGTTCCAGGTCGTGCGAGCTGCATAAGAAAAGGAACGTCATTCCAAAGACAAGAGAATGTTTGGAACTGATATAAGATTAGCTGCGCTGGAACGTAGCACACGTAAGGAAAGATAGGAGAGAATTATTTCATAGAAGTAATTATGCTTGCCTAAGCGCAGAGTTTTGAGTAAGTTAGTAAGACAAGACTATTGCGGCATACAGTTACTGGATGAAATGTAATACGACATTAATGATAACAGCAAAATGTAGAAGAGCCTCATAAAGAGCAGTTGTCTGCAACAGTGATGTTAGAAAATAATTGTAAATATTATTGATTATTTAATAAGAATTTTCAGAAAAATTATTAGTTGAAGGTAACATTGGTCTAGGTATTTAATCTGGCAATTAATGCACGTGTTGTTATTGTAACAAATTTCAGATCAGCTATTTCTCTTTTCTTATTCTGTATGGAATAATAATGCTGACAGACTTTCGACAAACCATTGAGGCTAAAGAAATAGTTCTAATAATCTGGATAACTTCAATGCTGCTCGAAGAAATCAGAGAAGTAAGTTTTATTGAGTTGTCTTAATACTAAATAGTTTACAAATATTTTAAGCGAAGATTTTAATTTAATATTTCCTATAGTGATCAGCGTTACTGACGGTATTAAAATTGGAAATTAAGCAAGCAATTGAGTCAAAGAAAATGAAGAAGAATCTTCGAGTTATTCAATTTCCGCCACCTCTCTACTTTTTATTGCGAATGCAGGGCTGCCTTATAGCCTACCATTTCATTGTGAGTTTTGCCGAACCATTGTTTTCATTTAAAGTAAATGACTACTGCTGGAATCTCCGCATGCTTTGTACAAGTTTGCTAGGCTAATTTTTTACTAGGCTAGAAAATTAGAGGCTACAAAATAACCCACAAATCTGGTCCACTGTAGTGGCCATTTGAAGCATAAATTACCTAACCTTAGTGCGTAGATTAACGTCCACTAATGTACTTCGATCTCAAAGAAGATCGAAGAAGAAGATCGAAGTTCGTAGTTTCAATGTATTTCTTTCTGATATTCTTCGATGTTCTTCGCAGATTGACTATAATCACGGAGAAAACCTAAATGTTATTCTGACTTAGAAACCTTGGGATTATGATATTTGGGAAGAAATGAGAAGTCATAATAGCCTGCGCTCGAAACCACCAGATGTCAACAATTAATAGATGTGTTGTAGGTTATCTTTATCGACTTTTAGAGCATATAATTTCATGAAATTTTCAGCATATATGTAGAATTGGACCAAAAAGGAACGTTGAAATTTGTATCGCAAAATTTAACAAACGTATATATACGGCTGAGTAACTCACAAGAATTTGAGAAACCCTCAGCGGAGGACATAGCATCCCGCGCTGCAGACATTACTATGGATTCACACACAGTACTATGCTGAAGATGTTACTTAAGAATTAAGATATATAATTTCTTTATATTCTTGTCCTATACATATTTTACTTACGACAAACTGAAACTTACAGCTTCACTAAAATTTCGTTGCTAGTAATACATTTGTTTGCGTTGTTTGATAGAACCGATTAATTTCCTTTCGTTTTCTATTATGTAGATTTACTATTTTTAATTAGACGATAATATCACTTTTGTATTAAATATCATAAGCTATCTTTTATTTTTAGTTAATAACTGAGGACGGAGATAATTTCAGGAAGAAATTGCATAATTACTTTGCTGACATCTGGAACATTCTAGATGTATCTTCAATATCGACGTACTATGCCGGACTGGTATTGCGCTGCATACCTTACTCAATTTGCACAGAGTGTCTGTACGCAGCTCGCATACTACTTGCACTCAACCTCATGGTATTCATCTTTAGAATACTACATATGTTCTCAGTCCATCGAGAGTTGGGACCTAAACTTGTAATGATTGGCAGAATGGTAAGCAATGAAACTCAAATAAATCTGTTAATTCTTCTAGTTTAAGCATTGTTAAACTTGGATTCCAGGGAAGATGATAATGATGATATTGTATGTTAGTGTGGTCGGTGGTGTCAGTTGCAGTTGTACTTTTTACCGTTGATCCAAAGGTTAAAATCTAAGTACCCTCTTCTACTTTAAATTTCTCATTTGTTGATAATTGCACTTCTTCCTCACCAATATTATCAGGTTTTCGCTTGGCAACTTATCAAGAAGTTAGTACTGTAATTCTTAACTCATCTGATTCATCCTGTTCTCTGGATCTCATTCTAACTAAACTTATCAAATCCTGCATCGATGTATTTGTGCCTCCCATAACTCACTTAATAAACCTCTGTCTTAGTGAAGGTGTCTTTCCGTCTCATTTAAAAAACCGTTGTAACTCCTCTTTTGAAGAAGTCTTCCATATCTAAAAATGAACTTTCCAACTATCGGCCAATTTCTAATCTTAACTTCATTTCCAAAGTCCTCAAAAGGTTTATACACTCACGTCTTTGTCTTCGTTTAGATTCTGTCTCATCACTCTCACCTTTTACAACAATGTTTACATCTTTAATTTATATTTTTAAATCCATATCTTTGCTACTTACAGTAATTAATTAATTTATTATACATTCTTGTCAGTTCTCATCATGTGATAGGCTACATGTTAGTATTGCAGATCCTAATGACCTATTTAGTCACTCTGCTGATTGATGGCTTTTATCACTTTATCATTGATCTCTTGTTTTATGTGTATCCATTCGCAGTTAATTAATTATCTATTCCTGCATATTCTCCTTTTCCAAACTCTGGTCCACTATTTTTCCATTTCTTCCCTTCATTCTTTTTATGAAGCATTTCCTTTCTAATCTATCTTTTTGTCAGGGCATAGTTTCCATACTTCTTTTTCGTCTAATACATAAAACATTATGGAGTACTGATATGTTTAGAAATTTGTCTTATTTCTATTTTTGGCACTATTATCGTCTCCACTCATAACGTTCTATCTAGGCATGATCATTCTCTTTAATGATTGTAAGGCCGTTGATTCTTGATGTCAAGGAGTTTAAAATTTGCTGTGATAAAAGTACTTATAGATGTAAATTTCTAATCCTAATCTCGTCTGTCACCGACATGTTACCAGGAGAGATAACTCCTGTTAAACCCGACGTTTTGCTTTCTTTATAATGCCTAAATCAATTTTCTATCGAAAAGCTCTATTTTTCGTCGAAATGGTAGCCTTTTAAATGGAACAAAACTAATTCCTGAAATCATTGTGTAACGGCATTAAGTATTATACAAAAGTATACCTTCTAAATGAAAAAGTTTGTGTTTTGTGTCATTGTTAGATGAGAGATTTGTTCTACTTCGTTATAGTTTTGCTCGTATTTGTCGCTGCCTATGGAATAGCCTCTCAAGTGATACTCTATCCTAACCAACCCCTCAACATTTCTCTAGCCAAGGCCGTCATCAGTCCGGCTTGGTGGAATCTCTTTGGCGACTTCAACCTCGAAGAAGTTTCTGGTATTTCATTTCTTCTATGCGGACTAAATTTAGATTTAACTAATTTGTTACAAGATCAACGAGTAAATACATTCCCTGTAATATACTAATATTTTCTTAATATATTTTATATAATTGCATTTCGGTTGATTCAGTTTATAGTGCCTTGATCTATATTAAATGTCTACTGCAACCAATGAACAATTTAATAAATGTCTAAAATAGTGGATTGCTAAAAACAAGTCATATAGTGCTACAGTCACTACTATAGTCATTAGGGATCCCCTAATGACTATATATTTAGATCCGATTTTTTTTCATGAAAACTAAAGAACTGATCAAAAGAAAATAACAGTAGGCACTGTGTTACACTGTGTTTTTTATAACTGATACGCCAAATTGTTTTAACAATAAAGTCGTAAGAAGTTGACCGATGTTCTTGAAATTTATAGCACTTACCCAGCAGCCCATTCTACAAAACATAGAGAAATTTCGTTTGAATATCTTTAACAACGTGAAAGTTATAGTTTCGCGAATATGAGTGGGGTCAGATAAGAAATTTCCAGTACAGGATTACGGGTTTTGTTACATTTAGCGTAGCTTATCTCTATAAAAATACTAGCTAACACGCAATATAAAATTTCTGCTAATGCTATTTTGAAGAGCAATCACCTTTTTGCAAAATGAATTGAAATACGTGCTGATATGTTCTTAATTGACAAAGTTATTGAACTTTCAATGCATGCATTACATGTCTGGGAACAACTGCTATCACCGCAGCCACTGCAGCGGAGTCCTCTTCTTCGTTTATTCTCTTCATGCAATGCATGCACAAAAAGTTCAATAACTTTGTCATATCATATATAGAACATATCAGCACGTATTTTACGTCGTATTGAAAAGAAATGATTGCTCTTCAAAATAGCATTAGCAGAAATTTTATATTGCGTGTTAGCTAGTATTTTTATAGAGATAAGCTACGCTAAATGTAACAAAACCCGTAATCCTGTACTGGAAATTTCTTATCTGACCCCACTCATATTCGCGAAACTATAACTTTCACGTTATTAAAGATATTTAAACGAAATTTCTCTATGTTTTGTAGAATTGGCTGCTGGTCTAGTGCTGTAAATTTCAAGAACATCGGTCAACTTCTTACGACTTTATTGTTACAACAATTTGGGGTATCAGTTATAAAAATACAGTGTAATTTAAATAAAGTTTGAGTTGAGATGCATGTTCTTGTACCTGTTATGTACTTCCATGTTAGAATACACTATGATAGATAATGGTATATATTTCCAAAAGAACCGGATGTGTCATATCACAATTAGTAATATTCTAAAGTTTCCTTAATCCATGCATTCCTTAACCATGGTCTTTAAAGTATATACTCCTCATGTAAAGCAGAACAAATTTCCATAAACTTGATGACAACAATTATATCAATTCATCACTATATATTCTTGTTAATATAGGTTTATATATATATATATATATATATATATATATATATATATATATAAAAATAAATATCCACTAATCTGTGGGCATGAAGAGTAAAGCGTAAGACAGAGAACAGTAGAGGCATTATATACCACGGACCTGTCAGTAAGCAGTGCACCAAGATATATATATATATATATATATATATATATATATATATATATATATATATATATATAGGGGCCTATATATATATATATATATATATATATATATATATAGAGAGAGAGAGAGAGAGAGAGAGAGAGAGAGAGAGAGAGAGAGAGAAAGAGAGAGAGAGATAGAATGAGAGAGGAGAGAGAGAGAAGGAGAGAGAGCGACTGTATAATATATGGCCCACCTTCAGATAATTTTGCGTAACTTCCATACCTGATGTCTGTTGTTATATTAATTTCAGCGGCCATTCCAGGTCCAATTCAACACTTGTGCTAAATATTTCATGGAAATATATGCTCTACAACTCTAGTTATACCTTTTTGTCGAAGAAACCCTGCTTTTAATACCAAATTTCTCAAAAAACATAGTTTATATTATTATTTATTTCATTTTGTTGGCGTGGAAGGACCACTGGTAATTTCACTAAACAATTATAAAGAAGTAACTATTCGAAAAGTCTACCGTCAATCTGAATGCATGACAGTGACATTTGAATGAATGAGTGTATTGCTTAATTTTTTGACGATTTGGGTAGCTCGTTCCCGATAACCTCTAGCGCTTCTTTTAATTGATTAATATCTGATAGTTTCGGGCTGAGACAATTTTTTTTCTCATCATTTCACCTCAAACATGATAATCTAACGGGTTCAAATCAGGAGAATTAGGAGACCACTCATCCTTGTTTGTAAATAATGGGCAATTTAACAACAGAAAGTGTTAAGTATGCTTTTCGATATGTGACGGTGCCCCATCTTTGTGAAATGCGAAGTCATTGCCAATTTTTTGAAAGTAATTACCTAGCAAATTAGTCAGCAGAGGTAGTAGTAGTCTGAAAGCCGATGTAGTAGTCTCTATATCTTTGCCTTTTCTGGCACTTAGTCAAGTCGGTCGTTTTCATAGTAACCCACCCGAGCAATCGGTCATTTCACAGAAATCTATAACTGAATAAAAATTGCCGTTGGACAGGCATTCACAAATTATTATTACAATTACAGTATTAAGGAATAATTCAAACTTCTACAACAACGCAAGCTTTGCTAACCGTGAGATCGGTCGATTAAAAGCTAAGGTAAGGCTAAATCAAACGTCAGTTTCCTCACTCGAAAGCGATGTCAGTGACGGACGGGCCCAGGATTTGAACCCCTCACATACTGATCCGCGGTCGAAAATCTTACCGACGCCGCCACTGGCTCCAGCCAGTGATTAATAGAAATTGTACCGCGTGATGTAAACAGTAAAGCATCATTATACAGGGTGAGTAAAAAAAACTGATAACACCTGCGAAAAGTTTGAATATCTCAAGCTATTGTTAATATTTTCAAATCAAACTTCTGCCAATTACTAAAGGACTAATTTTTGATGAGGTGGCCAATTTTCAACCATTTTAATACATATATTGGCCAGTTATGAAAGGTTCAGCAGAGCAACCCCCCCCCCCTTTTTGAATGTACTGTAAATAAATATTTTATTTTATTTTTTTGGCCCTGAAAAGGTTCGTTGTGGTGGTTCAGAAAGAACCAGTTGTGTCTGCTAGCATTCGATATGCTTTCCTTCCGCTGCTACACAGGACTGCAGTAGCATTCGGAACTCTAGGACAGCCTTGTTGATTCCAACTTGGGGCACTCTTTCCCAGATCGATTGTAGCACTTCCTGCAGTTCTGTCTTGTTTTTAGGCTTCGGCTGGTGTTTCTGATAGAGATGCAGCATGGTTCCCCAGACAAGGTAATCCAGAGTATTTAGATCGGGAGAGTTTGGAGGCCATTCATTCTTCTTAGTGAAATCCGGGTTTCTCTCGCTGATCAATTCCTGTGCATGAAGAGAAGTATGAGCCGGAGCACCATTTTGTTGAAAGATGAAATATTTTGGCAGAAGAGCATAGCAATCATCAAACAATTTGGGAAGTAAAGTATTGACATAATACTGAGAGTTCACCTCTGCCTTCTCGTCAATGAAGTGCAATCTGCCCTTACCGCTGTAGCAAATGCCATTTTTAGAAAAATAATATATGATCTTGAAAAAGACAAAACTTTATTAAATAAATCACAAAGTTCACAAAATGACGACAAATATTTTTCCTTTGACTGGGAAAGGTCTTCTAAATCGGAATATTATAATTTAACAAGTGTAGAATTACAAAGTTTATGTAACCTTTTTTTGATCTCTGACCTGCAATCCATAAAAATAAAAAGACCTGATATTTTCTCACAACAAGGAATAAATGATATTTGCCGGAATATCGTACATGTTTTGCATAACGCTTCGTTAAAAACGGTTGCACTAAAGAATAATAAACCTGGATTTAAAAAAAACATTGGTGGGATCAATCTCTTAATGATGAAAAAATTTTTGCAAAAAAAAAATTTGATCTGTGCTGCAAAGCTGGTAAGCCAATGAGTGGTTCATTGTATGAAGAAAAATGCAGTTCACGCAAAAATATAGAGCAGCTATACTTAAAAATAAAATGGAAAATAGAAACCAAATTGGAATTTGGTTACAAGAAAATCTATTAAATTCAGATTCCAAGAAATTTTGGAAATTTTTTAATAATTGCGTAAAAAAACCTAAAAAACAAACTGTCTTAAATGTTAACGGTTTACATGATAATGCAGAGATAGCTGAATATTTAGCACATGAATTAGCGTCAATATGCTCACCAAATGACATTAACAAGCATAATGACTTCAAATTAAAATATTTCTTACGAAAAGCGGATACGAATACTGGTTCAGATGGTATCTCATTTAGTGTCCAAGCAGTTAGCGAGGCTATTAATAAGATCGATACTCATAAATCTCCTGGTTATGATCATATTTCAATTGAGCATATTGTTTATTCGATATTATGCTTAAATTGGAATTGGTACCGGATGACTTCGGTGTCGGCTTATCAACACCAATACCAAAATTTAAAACTAGTAAGAAAAATGTAACAGCAGACGATTTCGTGTAATAACAATTAGCCCAGCTATCTCAAAAATATTTGAGCACTGTTTGCATAAATATTTCTCAAAATTGACAACATCAAATAGACAGTTTGGTTTTAAGAAAAATGTAGGATGTGACAATTCGATTCAAACTGTGCGCAAGATAATAAATTTTTTCAATGAGCATAAATTCAACAGTAAATATTGGCTCAATAGACCTAAAAAAGGCGTTTGATAAAACTAACATTTTTGGAATTCTATGTATGCTGCAAGAAAAGGTTTTTAAAATAAATATAATAAGTATTTTAGAAAATTGGTTTTTGAAGAATTCAACGAGTATTTAATGGAACAATACTAGATCAAATGCTGTTCCTCTAATGTCGGGTGTAAGACAGGGAGGGATACTCTCATCTCTTCTATTCTCACTATATGTTGATACAATTTTAGATAAATTAGAAAAATCACGTTTGGGATGCTTTATTGGTCGTAAATGCTATACTAGTTTTATGTATGCTAATGACTTGATTTTACTAAGCATTACCGTAACTGACATGCAAAAACTATTTGATTTATGTAATATGTTATTTTCTTATTTGGATTTGCCAATAAATAACTCTAGGTGTCAATGTCTTAGAATAGCTCCGACATTTAAGAATATTTGTAAGAACATAAAAATAAATGACCTAATTGTACCGTGGGTAAATGAGATCAGGTTTTTAGGAATTACAATTTTAAATAATAAGGTTTTTAAATGTTCATGGGAATCAAGTATAAAAAGTTTTTATTGGAAGTCCAACTCAATACTTAGTCAACTTGATACATCCGAACCGGTTAGAGTTCTGCTAAAATTGATAGAGTCACAAGCTATCCCTCATATACTGTATGGTATTGCATCTATTGCATTATCAAAAAAGGACATTCATAGGCTAAGTTTTGTGTATAACAGCATTTTCTAAGATATTCCATACTCACAGCGATGAAGTAATCTTGAATTGTCAGTACTTTACCAACTCTTTGCCATTCAAATATACCTATGATTATCATAGATATAATTTTCTAAATAAACTATATAATTTAAATTTAATTAATCTAAATGTAAATGAGGATAAAAATGACATTACAGATTATACAACATTGCAACTAGAATATGGTATAAATCCAAATGATTCCAAAAAATCAAATAAATAGTAAGATATGGAATAAATTTGAGAATAGTTTACACACTAGCAATTAAAATTGTTTTTAAGTTGTGATAGTTAATGTCGCATGATGTCAACTTGGCTGGTGGTGAATGTGTATATGCGTATGCATGTATGCATGTATGTATGTATATGAGTGTGTGTTTATATGTATATGTGTATATGTGTATGTATGTGTATATACGTGTGTGTACGTATGTTGTGTGTATGTATACATGTACATATATGTATATGTATGCGTGTGTATGTATGTTAGCATTATATATTGGTCGCATATTTTGCTATTCACTTTTTGCAATTTCATAATATTGACATTTTGCATGTTACTTATTCACTTGATTGCTTTTAATTTTGTCTTTTGTACTTGTCTACCATTGAATTGGTGAAAAAATAATAATACTGAGTGTTCAACCTTTCTTTCTCGACAATGAAATGCAATTTGCCCTTATCATTGTACCAAACGCCAGTTTTAGGTAAAAAATGAGGGGTTGCTCCTCTGCTGAATCTTGTAAAACTGGCCAATCTGTAAATTAAAATGGCTGAAAATTGGCCACCCCATCAAAAATTATTCATTTAGTAATTGGTAAAAGCCTGAGATATTCAAACTTTTTGCAGGTGTTATCACTTTTTTTACTCACCCTGTATACTGAAGGGGAGATATATATATATATATATATATATATATATATATATATATATATATATGTATATATATATATATACAATAGGCCTATTTATTATTCATTATATATATCATATATATATATATACATATACAGTTATGTATATATATATATATTGTAGGCCTATGCATATATATAAATGTATATATATATACGCCAGTTTTAGGTAAATATATATATATATATATATATATATATATATATATATATATATATATATAACGTTTTATATATGTATACATAACGTTTTATTAGGTCTCAACTAAACCTGAAAAAATTACACAAATTAGTAAATTTGTATGATTGTAGGTGAAAACTGTCCGACAAACGATGGCAGTAGACCATACACAGCCAAGCAATGTGCAGAGCTGGGCTATGATACAACCAATGCAACATGCTGGGGTAAGCCTGACCAGTGTCCTGCCATCGACTGGTTCGTTCCCATACTACTCGCTCTCTATGCGCTCGTCTCTAACGTCATGATGCTTAATCTACTCATCGCCATGTTCAGGTATTAATGCATGTATAGTAATTATCTTATGTACTAAGAACATATCTACAGGGTGGTTCAGAATAAATGAAACTACTTTGAAGGCTAATAACATTGACAATACTTCTCCAAAGGTCTTACTTCATGGATTAAATTAAAGACAATTCTCTCTTCTATTAACTTGCTAAATATCTAAGAGATACTAATTAAAATATTTGAGAAATTTACTTATTTATCTTGAAATAGATATCACACAGAACTGCTGAGTTACAGGTACGTCTGATTAAACAAAAAGGAAGGGAGTCTCATATCCTTCCACAGAGAGAGGGAAACAACATTAGAAAGTGTTTTATCGAACTCGACCAGAAAATGGTTGCACTGTTCACTAAAGAATTAAGTAATTGGTACCCTCTTAACAACCTGATAGGCTACCGGTGGTTTTCACAGCACACCAGTATCATTAAACATAGGTATGTTAAACTATCTTCTGAAAGATACTTTCTAGAGCCTCAGGTAACCCTTTCCAACACGAAGAAGTCCTTACCCCTTTACACGAGAACTCTATGAAAAAGCTAGTAAAGCTAAGGTTAACGTCAGTTTCCTCACTCGAAAGCGATGTCAGTGACGGGCGTGCCCAGATTTTAACCCTGCACATACTGAGTCGAGTATCTTACGGACTTCGCCACTGGCTCCACCCAATTGAAACTTTAATTACTCAAATACAATACACAGTTACCCTCTATGGCTCGAAGTTTACACACAATATCCCAATTTAACTTTAAATACCTTACAATACCTGCATCCTCAGCAATTCTCAGCAAACGACTTGCCACCGCTTGTGACTAGGGCGAAACTATAGTTTTCAATACGACCATAACAGAATGTAAAACAATTAAACTTTGAACTTAAATAAAATTCCGTTTCCGTACTTACAAATGTAGTTATTGCTTAGTAAATATTACATTACAAAATATTAAATTTTAATTAGTAAATGTCATCCCATCAAAGACTCCAAAGGGCAAGTGACGGAAATTGTAAACATCAACTAACTTAGTATTAGATCCCAAGATAAAAGTAAATAAAAATAATAGTCAATATCAAAAAATTAAAGCCACAGCTAACTCCACTATCTGCAGATTTTCTCTATCTCTAAAAATTCACTCAGGCGCATCTGGCCAGTCTTAAAGTACGCGGCCAAGGATCGCCATAGCAACACCAAGCTTTCTGACAAGTTTCTAGTTGTATAGTACGTGTATATCTTATTTTGATGGAATTAATTTAATTATTTTCTTTATGAAGGTTTCTATCAAATGCATTTAGTCTTTTATATCCCTAAATAACATTTTTCTGTTTACAGCAATACATTCAACGTTGTGCAGGATAACACAAACGTTCTCTGGAAAATGCAGCGCTATCATCTTGTCAAAGAATACTGCACAAAACCTACTTTTCCCCCTCCCATTATTGTAATTTCTCAGTTATATACGGCTCTGAAATACTTTCATGAGAAATATTTTGAGCGCTGCCGCGGTGAATATAACGTAAGAGATTCGACAAAATTTGAATTCAGTAAGTAACTTTTTTACTTTACTTTGATTGTCTTTTCATAGTAATGATTCAGTATTTCAGTAGGCTATTAACATATAAGCCTAAGATAATATAAATAAAATCACAAATCAAAGAGCACTGCCCCACAATTTTAGACTATCAACATGTAGTCTAAGCGAGCGCAAAGACAAAATTCCTCCAATAATAATATAATAATGACGATTATTATGATTGCAGATAATAATCTATATTATTATGAACTCATTAATCGATGGAGTGCTCATTGTGAAACGATAAAGAAGCCTGTGAGTACAAATATGCATATATATCTTAGACCTGCAAATCGGCAGAACACCAGAGAGAGAGAAATTTCAATTTTGCTAATAATGTTTAATTAAAAGAATATTCTATTTCTTAAGCATGGATTATTATTATTGTTAGTATAATTATTATTGTTTGTATTATTATTATTATTTTTTTAATGCCCTGAGCTGTAAAGGGCCCTGGGCTAAAAATAAGATAAAAGAGACTCGATTTAATTAAAAGTTTGAAAAAAGAAGCGACTAAAATAATTCCTCTACACTCTGGGAAGCCGCATTAGCCAAAGTGCCACTGAAACAGACTGCATTGAATCGCTGGAGAGCAATAGACAGTTGCTGCTAAAGAAAAGCTTTTTCGCGTTGATCACCAGTAATGGCGCTGGTCCTCCTGCCTATTTCGCCAATAAAGTCTGATGCGACAGAGATTATTATTATTATTTTTTTAACCCCCGAAGTAGGGGATTCTTTTTTTTTATTTACTAAGATCGTAACCAACATCAATAGGGCATTATTTTCTTAAGCGAAGGTAAAACTTAGGGTTTAGAGCAGAGAGGAGTGGAAAAGTCTATTAATAGCTAGACTGGGATTCAAGGGAAGAAGATGATGATGCAGATTAGCGGGCCTACACCCTACACGCAAATAATAATATTTCAACTATTTGCAACCTGAAGAGTGAAAAATATTTTGTGCGCGTCGGATTAAAACGCTGACCGCTAAAATGAGTTAAGGATATTTTCTCAGTAGAATATTACAACAAGCTGTGTGCTAGATGGGTTTCAGGAATGCTGACGGCTGTAATAAAGCAAGGCAGATTAACAACTTCTCGTGACAATCCCGATCTGTACAGAGCAGACAAGGCAAATTTTCTTCTCAGTTATGTTACCATGGATGGGACTTAGGCTCACCATTTTGATCTATAGACAAAACTGCAGAGTAAGGAGTGGAAACACGTAACTTAACCAAGTTAACCGACATCAGTGAAATTCAGCAAGATTGCGTCAGCAGGTAAAGTTATGACATCCGTATGTTGGGCTTCGAATTGCTACAACACCCGCCATATTCGCCAGATTTGTTTCTATCAAACTTCCATCTGTTTCAATTTTTAAAGGAATCGCTTCGTGGACATAAATTTGACAGCGATGAAAATGTCATCTATTTCATAGATGGCTGGTTTGAGGGACTTCATGAAACATTCTTCCTGGACGGTGTAAAAGCACTAGAACGTTGCTGAAAGAAAGTGTTGATCTTCGAGGAGATTATATTGGAAAAAACTATGAAACAATTTTTATTCAGATTTATTATTTTGTCTGTTTTTCTCATTACTTATGATCAATGTATGTATGTATGTATGTATGTATGTATATATGTATGTATGTATGTATGCATGCATGCATGTATGTATGTTTGTATACACGTATGTATGTATGTGTGTATGCGTGTATGTGTATGTATGTACAGTATGTTTCTATGTATGTGTGTATGTACATGTATATATGTACATGTATGTCATTGTGTGTGTATATATATATATATATATATATATATATATATATATATATATATATATATATGTATATATGTATGTATGCATATATCCACAGCTGGAGCCGTGACGAAGTCGGTAAGATACTGGACCGCGGATCATTAAGTGCGGGGTTCAAATCCTGGGCTCGCCCGTCACTGACATTGCTTTCGAGTGAGGAATTGACGTTAACCTTAGCTTTGCTTTTGCTTTTTGTATGTATGTATAATTGTATATACATGTATGTATAGTGACGAACATTTGCCAATTCTCAGAGTAAGCTCGTTGAAATACGAGATGGTTTTACGATGGTTATAGAAAGCCGGATTAGTTCACTAACTGAGATTATTTTATTTCTATTGGTATGATTGCTATTAGAAATGACATTTGATCCAACTTTGGATAGGGAATTGAGAATGTGGGAACACGTAAATGCTGAGGAATACATTCGAAAAATAGAAGCAAAGCAACATACGACTTTAGAAAATATGGTCAAAGAGACAAATAAGCGGTAATATTTAATTTTCTCTATTTCAATGTATCCCACAGTGCAAATACGCTTATATAAAATGTATCTTGTCTTTATGTACCAACTTCTGTTTTAAGGCCTACTTGAGAATTCTTTGACTAATTTATTCAAATGCAAAATAATGCACTAATTTAACTCTTTCTAATTGAAATAATTTATTGTATTCAATTTTGCAAAATGCTATTTAAGAGTGAATCTCTGCTTTTTTCCATAACAGAGAAGACTATCATAATCCACCATGTCAACGGTTTTCCTAAGACCAATACAGTGAATAATTTTAGCACCTTTTTTAGAAAGAATCATACCCTATTTGAACAGGTTGTTTTACTTACAGGAAAGAATTACAGGAGCCAGAAGTTTTCCCTTTTTTCTCTTGCATTATTTTGTCGAATTGCAAGGAATATCAGTAAGTCTGAAGTGTCATTGATTGCGTTGAGTTGTTTAAGCATGACGTTACGCATTCGATCCTGTCTAATACGTTTATGTGCTGTAAGGCACATAATGCCCTCCTATAACGTTAATTCCCTGCTTCCGCAGTGATTTATACTGTATAATTTGTTTAATCTTGTAGCATTCACTTCGAGAAACATTTATGATTCTATGAATATTTAGAGTGGAAACGATGATGAGGAAAGTCAATGAAATTAGCTCGAGTTCAACTCAACCCCAGCTTTTGAGCAGTGTTGATCTAAGGTTGTCAGATGTTGAGTCACAGGTTAATTTGTTCTCTCAACGTTCGCAATCGAATTAGGATCATGGCTCTACCAGCCTTTATCTTTTTATATTTGTAGAATTTTCACTGATTAGATTAGTTAATAACCTTTTATTAATATACTGTATTAATGTTACGAAGTTAAATGTGAACTAGACAATGAAAAGACGAGGTTTGCACTTTTGCACAGGCTACTGTAGGAGTGTTACTGAGATTATGTTAAATGTTATCCGAGATCATAAAAATGCTAGTACATCCTGTGATACATTGAACTGTCTTTTTTCGAAATCGTATTGTACACCACATATTTGTCGATATTGTTCGGTTGGGTAACTACAATGCTCAACAGAAGCCTTTTATGCATTCAACCTCTATTCAGTCCCTAAAAATTTCACTCACGTTTTAAAACAAGAAACCTAAGCGGACCTGGAGGCGCTAAAATGACTTTATCTAACTCTAAATAGCTCTAATGGGGAAATGCAATATATATCCACTATTCTACTAAACAAGAGTGGGCTAACAGAGCCTGCGTGTTATTGTATTAACTAATAGCAGTTGGCTTATCAAGTTTAGAGGCAGTGAAAAGCAAAGGGAGAGAGAGAACTCTCTGAGGTGTTTGCTTACTTTATGTTTTGCAATAGTCTCAAAGCCATATTTTTAAATAGTTAACGCATCAATAAGATTACCATAATTAAATTGTTATTTTATATTGATATATTATATATTTTAGCTCAAAGGAGCCACAGCTACACTGGAGTCCATCATGGTAACTTTAAGCAGTGGAGGTGAAGTAAGTCGTAAGAAGACGTCCACAACAGAGAGGAGTGAATGATTGTCTTGGGTCTGAAGTTGAATTGAAGAGCACTGAGAATGAGAATGACATTGCATTACAGCCTCAGCAGGGAGGGACTCTTTTCAAAATCAACTTGTAACGTGACCACTGTTTCGAAGTTGTCCGATGCTAAGTAATAAATATACTTGCAAGCATTTTAGGTTTCATGGAAAGCATTATTGTACATATTTACTCAGTTCTGTGATCGCTGAAGCCAATTTGTCTAGCTAAACAATTAAAAACATGTAAAAGCAGTACGATTTTATCAATATTGGTTCAAAATTTACGTTGATATTTTCATTGGTATTTTCCAAATAATAATTTCATTGATAGTTAATTTAGGGGATCACCGTGTGCTTTTGCTAACTTATGAATGACATTTTGAATGTAGTCATTGCAGATAAAATCTTACTGAAGGAATAGTTACGAAACTGCTACAAATCTCTCAAACACAGGAGGAAAGGCATTCAAGATGTGAAACTGTCGTTAATATGATTCAACCTTCGTTTAATAAATTTGTTCTTGACCAGATGCGAAAATATATAGATGTCTGAAAATACAATGAAAATATTTTAAAACTGGACGAACGTACTGAGATTTCGCTAAGAATGTGCTCTATAAGGCAATCAATCTGTGTCTCTGAACCAGAAATATTTAATATTCAGCTCTAAATCAACAGGCTCTAAATTAGAAATATTTAATATTCAGCTCTAAATCAACAGGCTCTAAATTAGAAATATTTAATATTCAGCTCTAAATCAACTGGCTCTAAAATCAGAAATATTTAATATTCAGACACCTAACGAATATTAAATGAATATTTGCACTTATTATGAGGTCCGCTTATTATGTTGTAGCCCTTTGTTCTCTTGAGAACGCGAGGAACTGATGATGAGGTCACCGTTATATTTTTTAGTTATGAGACAAAGGTTTACTAACGCTCAGATACTTGTATCTTTAGCGCATTCAACGTTGATACATTTCAATAAATCAATAAAAATTTACCGTCCGGTTCCTCGTCACAAGGCAATTTTATGGACGTCTCTTGCTGACTCCGAACAAACAGGAGCCAAAACACCACGCGATGACAACTGAAAATGCAAAGACCACAAGAGAGAACCAGATCAAAACAGTGCAAGTCCGAGATCCAAGGCAAATGGGTTAAAATTTAGACCTATGGCTGAAAGAAATGAGTTTGTTCATTTCTTCTTCATTTGTTCATGATTATTCTAGGCTCGGGCCACTACTCTCTTTCTCTCTCTTTCTCTCTCTCTCACTCACATAAAGAACAGCAATCGTTAACTGATAAATTGTTTGATTTCTATATTTCTCAATATAAGGCTTTATAATAATGACTTCTCATGCTTCTACTCGTAAAACATTGCCTTCCTGCCAATAGCTTGTGAGAAATGTCGGTATTATATGTTTCCATTTTCAAAGTTATAGAAAGTCGTTATTATGACGCCTTATATTGATAAATATAAAAATAAAACAATTTAGCAATTAACGATTTCGGTCCTCTATGCGATAAAGTGGTGACCCGAGCCTAGAATAACCATGAACTAGGTCTAATGTATCAACGTTGAATGCCTAAATCATCAACTGATTAGGCGACGCATGGCAGTCTTTACACTAGAGTTCCCCAGCAGCTAGCGGCATCGAAGCAAGGCTCTGCTGGATACGTGTACGGTACGATGTTAATCTGAGTTGTAAGAAACATTCTGTATCCGGTTGGACCCTCCCATTCACCCTGAAAAAGCAAAGTTTATTATATAGCATCGTATTAATAATTTAGAGAGATAAGAAATCAAGATGCAAATATTGATCAGTCATAAGAAAGTTATAAGGGCCTATATCTAAATTTTTATGACCTAATTGCTTGTTTAGTGCCATCCAACTTCATACGTCTCACTTCATTAAAAGAATGCCGCCTTCTGTTAGCCGGCCTTCTAAATTATTACTCTTGTGCGAAGTAGGCTTATCTTCACGCTCCAAACTCTCTAATCTTTCATTCTAGCATGCTGCACCGCAGATCTGGAATTCTCTTGGATCCACTTTTTGGAAGCCTTCGTGTGAATCACATCGGCCTTTCCTTTCCTATGAGCAGTTTCAGATGAGGAAACGGACTTTATTATATATATATATATATGCGTGTGTGTGTATATATATATATATACTGTAGATATATATATATATATATATATATATATATATATATATATATATATATATATATACACACATGTATATATAGCCTGTGTACTACAGTGTGTAGCCTGTACTGTAGTCAGAATATATAAAATCTCTCTATATATCTCTTGATTTATAAAGATAATGCATGTACGTGTATGTACTGTGTTTTTTGAAACCTATAACCATTATTGTTATTACACTAAAGGCCTAACGAGTTGACCAATACCCTAAAAATTTATAGGACTTAACTGATAGTCAATTCTCCACAAAGTAGAGAAATGTTCTTGGATATCTTTACTAGCAGAAAAGTTATAGATTAGCGAATATAAATAGGGTCAAATAAAACATTTCCAGTGTACGAATACAGGCAAGTGACATGCATTGTCCATGTAGCGGTCTGTTACATGCATTTGTATTGCAGATGGACTAGTCAAGACTAGCTAGACATATTCCATGAATCAACATGGAATAAACTACCGGCATCGCTACGAAATTAACTCGGAACATCTTCGTTAAGTCCAAGCTTAAAACATTTCTATTTAGTGGAGTGGATTGGGACTAGTGTGCTGCCTTCTTTTCCCGTACCTACGATTGCAAGTGTTGCTTGCACACATCGGTGCGCAGAAGTGCTACTACTACTGCTGCTGCTGCTGCTGCTGCTGCTGCTGCTGCTGCTGCTGCTACTGCTACTGCTACTGCTACTACTACAACTACTACTACTACTACTACTACTACTACATGTGATGCGGTCAGTCTACTCTGCTTTTTTTATAAAAAGTTTCATTACAGTAGACGCTTGATCTCCGTTGTCGAAGAATTGTTTGGGGTGGTACTACATTGTTGGCGCGGGATGTGATTAATGGAGCAGAATGAGCACAAAAAGCTGGTATAGCTAATGTTAACGTTAGTTTCCTCACTTGAAAGCGATGTCAGTGAAGGCGAGCCCAGGATTTGAACACCGCACATACTGATCAGCGGTCGAGTATCTTACCGACAACAACAATGTACCATCGAGCTGTTGTTAGATGTACAGTATGCTACATTATTTTAATTAAGATACAAACCTGAAGGAAGAACCCGTGCCATTCGCCCTCAACATTCTCTGCTTCTACGTGATACTGACCGTTCCCCTATCACAGTTTACATAAATAACGATAACCTTAGACGTACTCCTCTGCTATACATATTCAATGCTTCAATTCGATGTTTCTAGGCTATATTGAGAAATTTGAATTTTGACCCTATATCCGTTAAGTTAATCTAAGTTTTATTATCCGCGAAGACTATTGTTCTCAAATTTTTTCTAATCGAGAGCGAAGAAAATATCATAAACTGTTTGAATATGAAAATAAATGTACAAATAAAATGTACAAAGCGTACGGTTACGCGATATCATTAAAAACCGATTCTGAGGCTTATTGAAACCCTGTGGTTTCGATTCCCTGGCTGGATGATTGAAGAAAAACGCTCGAACTTCCACAGAAACGTCAAAAATGGACAGTGAAGGGAGTAAATGCACTAAAGTTTTCGATACACTGTATTAAAATGTGAGAGACAGATATTGACATCAACGATCATTTCACTGCAATGCAATATATTTCACTGTAATCGTTAAACTTGACATAAGTTTGATTGTCGACCTGAAGGCTGCAATATGTAGGAACATAGATAAAACATAATGAAACTTTAAGCTAATTTTAACATCTGTTTCTATATATATATATAATATGTTTTTGTTGTTTATTTGCTAATATCAGAAGGAAATTATCAGAGACAGTCCTACTGAGATTTGAAAAGATGGCCTCCTGCTTCTCAGGCAATTGCTGTTTACAACCGATGCTATTGACAATGGAACAGAGTGATCTGGGTTAATTACATTTAATACAATAAAATTAAAATTGCAAATCTAACTACGTAGAAAAGGGGTTGTTAATCATAATATTGTCAATAATCAGTAAAGAGCATAACAATTTCTCAAAAATTTGCTGAACTAGCCGCCGACAGAAAATTAAGCAAATATCATGAATTGTCTCGTAGCTATTGTTTCATACCACTTGCTCTCGAGACTTTAGGTCCTATGAATAAGGAAGGAAGTGAATTTATTTCTTCATTGGGTCATCATTTATCCGCCGCTACAGGAGATAAGAGCGAAACCAGCTTCTTGAGACAGAGACTCTCAATCTGCCTACAGAGATATAATTCCATCTGTGTAAGGGGGACCTTTAGTGCAAATCGGACAGATAGCTATGTTACAACTGAAAACACTCTTGCATCTGACTATCTAATTCGTTCTACTTCTCTCTCCAACAGCTTGACTCACACTCAGAATTTAATTTCACCCCCGCCATTCTTCAACAGTCTACCCACATGCACAGCTCCGTTCGGAATATCATCATCATGGTCAGACTGATAATGAAGTGCTTCATGCACATCAACTAGTTTCTGAAGATCTTCAACCCGAACTTACGGCACCTGCCAGAGGTCTTGCCAAGGCTGATGCAACGGAAGAAAGTGATGTGATTAAGAGAGTTTTGTCTACTAGTCCATCTACAGACGCTTATCCTCCTCAATCTGCGCTATTCAAATATGACGCTCACAACCCTTACAGGACCTCTGACTTAACTTCCACCCCAACTGTGACTGCTATCTACAAAGAGAGCTCCTTAGGTTTGTTGGAGAGTGACTCAGAGGCTATTCAGTCAGTGCGCCGAGGTTATAAGCCCATCTCACTGCGCCGTCTCGAACAGGGAGTCCTGGGCTACAGCCTCAGGGAGCGTTTCTCCGCCGCCTCTCAGCCCTGTCCTCCACGGCGTACCAACGCCGTATCCCCTAGATGCTCGAAGGCCGAGACCCTCATGGGTGCCTCCAGGGATGGTAGGAATAAATTCCATTCGAGTAGGAAGAGGCAGGTATCGAGGCTGACATTGGTCGATCCTCGGAGAAATTTAAGCAGTCAGCCTGTCGAAGGGCTTGAAGAGTCAGAGAGTGTGGTAAAGAGAATGAATGAAATTTTCACGAACCGAACGTGGGTCGCTACATATCACAACGACCAGAGGCGCATTAAAACAGTGAAGGCTAAGAACTACGGGACTCACGAGAGGACAATGGAACAGAGGCCTGACGAATGCGGTGGCTCCTCTGGTACTCAGGCTGGCTACCCCTCCTCACCCAGCCATCTGTCCAGATCTCCCTGCAATCAGCGGCATGCCCCGTCCAATCCCAGTCACGCTTCCCCTCGACATTCCCTGCAGAGTTTATCACGGAATACGACAGGGGAGGCAGGGAGAAGGGCGCTGGGACTTATGTCTGAACATGCAGAATCCGCTAATGGAATCGTGGAAAGGATTTATAGCGTTGCGGAAAGCGAGCCCGGTGAGTTGCAGGACACTGAATTGGAAGAGTTGAATGAACAAATTACTGGTGAACAGTTGAACCTCGACAATGAGATCACTGACGTGTTAGGTGACGGTCGCGTTGTGGTTCAGAAACACTATGTGGACGCTGTTAGTGTCCTGACATAACCAGAAACATGGAAAACACTTCCACCAGTCTACATATATATATTTAAATTATTATTAATTTTACGTTAATATTTATTTATAATTTTAATAATGTTTTGTTTTCAATCTCTATTGTATTTCTCATTTCTCAAATATAAAACAAAATAGCTGACTGTTTAGTTCTTTAGGCTATATCTTGTTTCTGATATGTGCTGTAGATATTATAAAGACAGGTATCATTTCCTTAACATATAGTATTGGAAAATTTATATTCTTAAAAGATATAAGATAATATATTAAAAAGCAATAGAATTCGGCTAGCTGGAAGCTGGCAGTCATCTTATTTATATTTGTAGTTTTTCCGCTATCCTGTAGATACTCTTCCATAATTCTTTCCTAGCTCGACTTTCCAGATTATTAACTCTGGAATGCTCTAAGAGCCCGTAGTTACTTAAAGTATATTGAAATGAAATATACCCTAAAGTTAGGCAATTGAAACAGCCAAACATACCATGTCATGAATAGTTAAATTCTGTCGCCAGGCGACCGGATGAAACTCGACGATCTCAGCATCTCCTGAAGCCAGTCTAAAGTCTCGTCTGTATAAAAAAAATAACAACAATTTTGATTCAATTAACATTACTCAAAATTCCCTAATTTAATTTAGTTGCTTGTTTTTTTTCACTGCCTTGGAGCACATGTATGTGATGTTTCATGTTCTTTTCGTTTCGAACGCTATATCTCTTTGTCTATTTCGCTGAACATGATGTCACTGTATATTGAGTACTTTATATTGTGTACTTATTGTAGTTATGCTACCATATGTTTTGGTGAAATTATAATGTGTATAAAAGGCCAAAGCCATTTGAGAATTACTAAAGTCGGTTTCGTCCTTCGAAGTTGAACTTGGTAACGAACGATTCCAGTATTTGAACCCAGATGAATAAGTTTAACTAGCTTCTGAAAATGAAACTAACAATTCTTGTCTTTAGGCACATTTCGACGCAAAAGATCTCAAAAATATTTCTTTAATTTCTTGCGAGGCATGCTATTACGAATGAGTGCCCCAAAGAATGACCAAATGAATTACTCCAATCTGTTTTAGATAAATAAATAGCGAAAAATTATCTGATTCTTCAGATTCAGAAATCGTTTTAATATTTGTCCTACGATCTTTGCGCATTTTTTATTTTAGCTTAAAATTTAGCTCCCATTCAATATTTTTATAGTCCAAAAAGAAGATATAGAATCATCTAAAGCGAGAGCATCCATCAGTGGTAATGAAGAAGTTGGTGAACCTGGTGTCGTTCTCTAGAGTTACAGCGTCGTATACGAGGAGGTCGAGTGGCGGTGGACTGGTCTCCAGGTGAATGTAACCTCCTGTAGGAGTCTGTTGATATCAAACACATCAACATGATTAACACGATTACAATTAGATTAGAGAGGCATTAGCTAGTTGTTTCGATCATAGCTGCATACAGGCCTATAAATTCAAGTGTCCTATGGATTCAAGCCTGTCATATCGTCTGATTACGCTCTGATTGTTTAAATAAATGCTTATGACGTTGCGACATGAAACATGTAGAATGTACAGTAGGGCCTATCCAACATTAAATGTTAAACTTTTGATGAATAATTTAATTTTGACTTTCTAGTTTAATTCCACTGTCAAAATAAAAAATGTGACTAACTTAGCAAAGTTAAAATTTCAAAAAGTCACAATGCAAATTAACAGGTTATATTCAAATGCGAGTAATGTACTTGAATTTTTGTATAATTTCAAGTCAACTGAATGATGACACCAAGACAATTTACACACCATATAACAGTATATGTGATCGGATGTTTTTGCCTCACTCTGTATTGATTTATTAATTAATTAGTTGTTGGGTTCATAATTTAAACTTAGCAATCATCAAATGTGCGCAATATTACGTACATCTCCCATTGTCCATGTTACACTCGGAAACGGAATATCCTACAACAGAAAGAAATAATAGGCCTAATAATTAATTGCATTAATTTTATAAAAAAGCTGGTAAAGCTAAGGTTAACGTCAGTTTCCTCACTCGAAAACGATGTCAGTGACGGGCGGATTTTTTTCAGGATTTTTTTATAACACAAAAGGTAGCTTTGCACAATGCATTATGCTTGAATAACTATTAGCAACTGACTTACAACCTTACACACTACTAGAAAAATAAATAGAATTGAATCAATAAAGTGGGATTTATGATTTATTCTGTGAGCTTGGCCACATGACAGACCTTCTTGTATACAATGATTGTATCACTTTCTACTAGTTTTATTTTGTTACTATATTTTTACTTTTATGTTTTATTTACTACTTTTATTTTGTTGCCTTTCATAGGCACTCAAGAGGTCTACAACCTTGTCATATTTCACCTTCTTCTTAAAATCGTTGTTGGATCTTGATCGTGGAACTTTTATAAAGTTATGTAATAGACGTAAGAAAGCCGCAAAGCCGAAGTTAATGTCAGCTTCATCTTTCGAAAGCGATACCAGTGCGGGCGAGCCCAGGATTTTTACCGACACATACTGATCCGAGATCCGATATCTTACCGACATCACCACTTCCTATAGATCTGCAATAAATAGCACAATATACGCTACACTATTCATATCTGAGTCATCGCCGAAATGTTTTCGCTACCATCGCACCCTAGAGTGTCTACCCCCTTAGAGCGCACCGAACCCTACCATCTCCGCTCCCTAATGGCCTCGTGGCCGAGCCTTGAGGGCGCACTACAACCTAGCACGTTCTTCTTCTGCGTATGCACGACACCCTAGTACTTCGACCCCTTGAGGACATATCGCACCCTCGCAGTTCAATCCTTCGAGGGCGTATCGCATCCTAGATCGTCAACTCCCTGAGGAAGTTACAGCTCAATTCGAGAACTTCTGAGCTAAACAAGAACAAAAATTAAAAACTTACGTCGAAAGCATGTAAGACGAATGACACGGCTGATTCGTAGATCTTCACGTAGTGTGGGGCCATCGAGTGTTCAGAATTGGGTAGCATACTACAGAAAGTCAATGCATTAGAAATTAAAACATTGTTCGTTATTCACTGTACCTACTTGTATCGTGTTAGTGACTGTTACACAGTGTGTACTTACTAGTCTATATTAAAGATATGTAATCACCATAGTCGTCATCGGGATCATCATCATCATCGTCATCATCATCATCATCATCATCAGCATCATCATCATCATCATCATCATCATCATCATCATCAAGAACAACATAGTCATTATGATCTTCATAGTCTTCATGATCATTATGATTATGATCATCATCATGATCATACTCATCATCATCATCATCGTCGTCGTCGTTGTCATCGTCGTCATCATCGAAATTTGGATCATCATCATCATCGTCGTCGTCGTCATCGTCATCATCATTCTCATTATCATCATTATCATCATCATCATCATCAATAATTAATTAATTTCATATAGATTGCAAGCGCTAAAATAAAACACAAGTGAAATATAACATGCGCAAACAACATTCACATAATATTTTAAATTAGTTATAGAAGACAGACTATCAGAAAGTGGCGGTAACAATTCGTGCGATAAAAATTTTAATCAAGGCGATCGTGTCTAGTAGAAATGTTAAATACATTCTTATATATGTACTGTATTAGTACAATTACTTCCGTTCAGTGATTAGATTGGTACAGTCTAGATCAGCCGTAAACTGTGCGCTTCTCAAGAGATGATTAAGTAAACCCTGAGATTGGCAAGCAACTGGAAACAACCTCTGAAACTATAGTTTTTAAAGCTAAGAGATACAGTGAAGTCAGTAGGCCTATAGCCTATAGGCTTATAAGTTGTGATGAGATAAACGTTTTCGTTATCAGAGAGCACTTCAATTAAGAGAATGAAAGCAAACTTTGAGTTGAATTATTTACTTAGATATGTCATTTGGAAATATACTAGTGAGGTAGTAAAGAGATATATATATATATATATATATATATATATACATGTATATATATATATATATATATATATATACATGTATATATATATAAAGAGAGAGAGAGACAGAGAGAGAAAGATAGAGAGAGTGATATATATATACATGTATATATATATATATATATATATAGAGAGAGAGAGAGAGAGAGAGAGAGAGAGTGAAAGAGAGAGAATAGAAGATGGGGGGGGGGGGTGGTGACGGACTGACACAGTAAAAGATAAGGATAACTATTTATAATTACAGAAGGTATTTAGGATCAGGAATATCATTCCACCAGTTATGATTGTCGTCAGCCAGAAAGAATTCATCTCCCGATGAGACGATTTCCAAGATAGGAAGAGTCAGCCTTTCTTTATATGCTAAAACAATATAGAAATAAAAAACGCTGTAGAGTAGTTTAACAGAACTCCATAAATTATGATAAACCTCTGTGCTTCAAAAGATTATTTTAGCGTACGTCGCACTCAATCAATTCGTTGATGTTGAAACGGGTGTGGCCGCGATTCTGCCTTAAAGGAATTCGGCCGACTGGTAGATTCTTTTCTGTGGAAATAGTCATGTTTGTGAAATGAAATTTTTTGGCTGAGCACGCCCTGAGTTTTGTACGTTGAACCTGTGCTCTGGGAACCTATAGTACGACACGGTGCCGTGTTATACAATACGATACGGTACGTATGATATAGTAATAGGTGTTATATCTTATCTTATAATACCTATTACTATATCATACGTACCGTATCGTATTGTATAACACGGCACCGTGTCGTAACGCATCCTACCTGCTATACGTCGCCATATCTTATAATACCTTTGGTATTATCTTATAATACATTTGGTATTATCTTATAATACCTTTGGTATTATCTTATAATACCAAAGATATATACCTTTGGCATTATCTTATTATACCAAAGGTATTACCGTATAGCATTGTATGATGCGTTAATGTAAGGTACAGGACAACATGACTAAGAGGTGCTTCCCCCTATAGCAGGGGAACGCACCTCTGTAAAAATTAGAGTTAGAGGAACTGAGTCCCCTGCGTTCCCCTCCACCTTAGCCGCTAGTTAGAAGTCAATATCACTTATACTCTATAAAAAATTCTATAACATAACAGTATTATTCAAAAGCGGCTATGGTATTGCGTGAGACCAATTTAGTTTAGAAGAAAAGATGCCGCAAAAGAGAAAATATAGGAGGTATAGTATAGTGATATATTAGTCATATGTAAAGCGTATGATTAAAGCATAATCACATAAGTATATCATACAAGAAGATGTATGATTGGCTGACACGGTGATCCATTGTTCATTGGAAAACCAATATCTACATCTGCTACCTACATCGTAGCTAAAAGGTATATAAGTACATTCTTTTAACCTATTACTATGTAAAACGTATGTTTGCAGTAAATTGTTGTTATTTTAATACCTTATGACTTCCATCATCCAGGGTTTTATTCAAATATCGATTGACCTGGTATAATAACTCAGATATTACAAGTTTGGGCTCATGGGCTATATTTATTTACAAAACGGTCTTCCTAAAGCCTCCATAGTAAGAAATTCGATGTATAATTGTGATCATGTCTAGCATTTTTGAAAAATATCAAAATTGTTCTTTCATAAAATAATTTCTCTAAAAAGTCTGCACTTAAGGCGTCTACTAATCACCATCTATCTTCCTGAAATCGTGAGAAATCATTCTGCAATCATGAGCCAATATTAGTCATTTAAATTTAAAAGATATAAAAATTTGACACAAATTAACCTTCCCTTCAAGCTTTGATATACATTTATGTGCATGCTTTCGTTGTACTTATTATGGCATGAATTATTTGTATGGCTTCGTTCATAAGATTATCCCCACTCAGTGGCATGTCAATCAAATTTAATTGAAAACAGAAAACAGCCGCAAGAAGTTGGAAAATCGTTGCAAATAACATCTTCATTCTAGTTTCTCAAAGCCAACTTATACCTTATGTCTGCAATATATATACTGTATATATATATATATATATATATATATATATATATATATATATATTTATATATTTATATATATATATATATATAATATCATATCATATCATATAGAGAAAAAAACCATTTTAGATCTGACTTTAAATTCTGACAAATAAGTACAGATCATAGAATTGAAAAGCCTATACATGTATGTTTCATATTTCTGACGTTCTTAACAATTGATAAATAAACTAATTAGACTATTAATACTATTTGGACATCAAATGCATATTTTCTTAGAAGCATTGATGAAAAGCCTTACTGTACATATCCTCCACCTCCCAGACTCGCAACGTTTTAGGATTAAAGAATTCTTGTGTCAGATTTTCTCTCCAGTAAGAATTAAAGGCAAATGACCAATTGTTGTCCATGTTCCTATTGTGATTGATGAGTGTCTAAAATATAATATACACGTAGACCTACTTCAAGAGTATTTGATGCATTTTTAAAAGTTACATATTCAAACTGTTTACGTGTTTATTTCAGCACATATTTGTACAATTACAGAATCAAATGTAGTACGTTACTAAAGAGTAATGTGTCACAAATTGGATACAAATTAATGATAATTAACTGTTTCTACATTTAACATTCAATAACATTGCATACTGCAGTATTAATGTATATCTGACAATTTCAAAATAGCAAGGTCTTGAAATATAAGGGAAGTATGAAATAAATACCAACAATTCTTTTGAACAGAAATGGATGCTCAATCCTACAAAATGCTACAGTACGTTAAGTAAGAATATACTGTAGTACATACAGTTTCAACAGGGCTCGTTTTGGCAATTTAAACCTAAGTCGTCTAAAAACATGTAATGAGCTTAACACTTTGAGTGATACAATGAAATACGTTGCTTTCAAGTAACTTGTTTGTCCACAGTAACACCCAAAAAGTTAGTAAACTCCACTCGACTTGTTTTAACTTAGAAATGAATAAATATCTTACCCCACCGTCCATGTTGAGCATGCTGAAGACCATTGGAGCAATGACCACAACCCTCTGATCGGTGGCTGCAATGCTCCAAGTGGTCCAACCTCTCTGCCTCACAATTTCAAGGCAGCAAAGAATATACAGGCTAGGATAAATTATTAAATGGCTATAATATCAATATCAATTTATTATTCTCTGACTATCATACAAACACAATATTCATGCTTACAGCTGTCTGCATATATTCTAGCTACATCGTCTGTTTTACGCTTAGAAAAAATTACTAAATAACCCCACAAACAAACATGGACCAAAATGTATGCCTGCTGATAACATTAAAGCGCCCGTAGCCTCTAAATAGTTTATAAGTTAATAATTGATAAGATTTTTCTATGCAGATTAGCTTAACAGTAGAGTAGCATTTATTTAGGATATATGTGTTTAGGGTACATGTTAGTGCTTTCGTGGCTTTTGTGTCCTATTTTACTTCGTCTCATGTATATCTTGCATATGATGTTACCTGAAGTGAAATAAACATGATTAAATTTAATTTAATTGCGTTGATATTTCATAAAGCTGTTTAAATATCAGACAATTAATATTTCAGTTATGGAATGTTCGATTAAATCGTCAACTGTTCAATATAGGCGAAATTAATCATAGAATTACATATGGTGAGACCGAGGTTAGATGGAGAGTCTGGCACGGTTAGAGAGTCAATCTGAAATAAAATATAATAAGTATAATGCAAATGGACGAACTACTGCTTACTGCGGTTGAGCCTATATTATAGTGATGATTGAAATCTGTTAAATTACTATGATACCTTGGAAGCGCCAGCCACAGCAAATCGCTTGATATCAGTCAGAGGTGCTCTGATCTTGGCTACCTCTGCAATAGTGTCCAGTCCTCTCTTGGCGGCCTGTAACAGCCATATTGGAAAACCCAATATTTTTACTGCATTTACTATAGGCGAAATCATAGCAACCAGGATTTGAAATGATTTTAATTACACAAAAAATAATTACATTTACTCTATTTACAATAAGTTCTTTCCATTCTGCCTTCTATGACCTCTTTTAGAAAACTTTTCCCCCTTAGAATGTGTCCTATCCAACTCTTCTTCCTATTTCTCAATACATTTATCAACTGTCTATCAGCACCACCTCTATCCAGAACTTCCTCCTTCGTAACCCTTTGGAAACACCTAATCCTTTCCATTCTTCTCGATATTCACATTTCCAATGCCTCTAGTTTCCTGATATCTTCCTTCCTAAGGTCCACGTTTCACATCCATAAGGTAAAACAAACATTAACGTCAGTTTCCTGACTCGAAAGCGATGTGAGTAACGGACAAGCCCAGGATTTGAACCCCGCAAATACTGAACCGCGGTCGAGTATCTTACAGAAAGAGGAAGACAGACAAGTGCAAACTCATATATTCAAGCAGTTTAGCTTATAAGTTTCGTAGTTTGAAGTCTATTTTTGGTTGCCACTACTGGAAATATCCAAAATCTATTTTTGATCAGCTTGATTGTGATTTGAACCAACAAGAATTTAATTTACCTTAGGATTAAAAATCACTTTCATTTAAAATTGAAGGAAATTATATAAATCACAAAGAAAGCACTTTAATTAATCAATACAATTTCGTTAAGTAAACTATGACTGGAATATTCATATTGGAGCATATTCATATTTAACTGACACAATTGGCTGATTTGATACGACTGAGTTGTGAGGAACAATATCATACAAGGCGTGAGGAAATAGTGTGAACTATAGTTTCTAGTTCTTGTTACATCCTTCTTCTCAGCAGAGGCCTGGCTCGAATTGATCTGGCTGCTTGCAAAAACGCGGTCACCATCAAACCCACTGAATAATATTGTCCGTACACCCCGTGGAGGGGTCTTCATCTTCCAATGTTACCCGGAACCAGATCGGTAATTATCTCCCCTTCAACAGTAAAGTTGTCTTTCCCCATAATGCGTCCATAATATCTCAACTTCATATTTTGGACATGCTGTAGAAAAAGATTTGATTTAATTTTATTGACTAAGATAGAATCCAAGTCTATTCAATATATCTGTACTATTCGACTAGGACATGTAGTTTCATTTTCGAATGTTTGTCTTCCATTTATTCTTCAGAGCCAGAAGTTGCTACAGTCCACACAACTACTTTCACTAATCGTAAACCAATGTTAATACTGAATCGCCAGATTTTCATTACTCGAAGAAGACTGGATAAGAAGGCAGATATTGTGATGCTTGGTGATTTCTGAGTGACATTTCGCTTCATTCGATATAGCTACCCCCAGATACTGGAAGACATTTACCATTTCTAGTTCAACTCCATCAGCTCTTATACATAACTGCTAGTCACTGATGGTCAATATCTCCATCTTTGCTGCATTTAGAAGATTTTCGCGTATATGCTCTTTTAGATCTTCAGAAATATATGCAATTAGTACAATATTATCAGAATATCGTAGATTGCATATTTTAAAACCACCAACCATCTGTTCAATCATCAACTCTGAAACCCTCTATCAATCATCGATGACTCGTCTCATGACTATTTCTGCCATAAAATTAGAAAGATCTTAACTTTGTGTCACATCTTTTTTTAACTTGAAACCATATTGAGAATAATCTAGCAATTTTAACGGCAGTCATTTCTTATTCATACAACTTACCAAGTTTACAGGGTATGGAGAAAACCCCGTTTCTATCATCGCAAAGCGTAGCAGATCATGGCGCATCATATCAAAAGTCATTATGAAACTTACAAAACACATATTTAGTGTTTACTCAGCCTAAATAGTGAGTGACAATAGTCTAATTTTAAATGTAAAAATTATAGATCGAAAATATATCTTCGTTTAATTCACAACAGTATGGCAACCGCAGATAGTTACAATATCTAAAATTGCATGGCCATAAAACTTCAAAGACATTCTAAGTGCTATACTTTCACAATCTGATAATTAAACCAAAAGCAACATTTTCTATTTAATTTAGATGCAAGCGTTTAAATGTTAAGGTAGGTTCGAGCAAATTGAAAGAAATGTATACTTCAAATCTTCAAGTTACTTGTTATCGCTCATCAGCATCACGTGACTTACATAGCGAATAAGTTCATAACCTTAGTCATAGGCATACGGAGGATGACTGTAGGATCGGAAGGTTCCGGTGACTCAAGGAAAGTCCTCCAGGTCCATGCGATTATCGAATCCTCTGAACGCCTCATGAAGCTCGGATCATTCTGTCATAATACCCAGTTAGATAAATATGAATATTATATAAATAATTAAGGGTTAAAATCCATATTAGCAGTTATATAAACCATAAAAACTGATCATGTGTTAGTATACAGACTAAGAAAGTAGAATATAAAATAATAGTTCCTATTTTTTTGTATTGCTCCGAATCTGACCTGAACCGATTATTAGATGAAATAATTTAAAGTTTCTCAATGCTAAGCTTGCCCGAGAAGGAGAAGGTCATCAGTTCAAATCCTAGCTAGGCCGCCTCTGACAGTACCTTCGTTTGTGATACGGATTGAGTCATTAAACTTTACAATATAAAGTGGCTGAGCCTGTGGCATTCTGACAAGTTGTTCGACAGCGGATCCGTAGATGTAGGATCCAAATCCAGCGCTCTCAACGAAAATGACAATCGAACAAGAAACTGACGCTAACCCTCGCTTTAGTCTTTTATAACTTTACATAAACAAATACATAGATTGTGTCCAAAATTTACCCCTACTGAAATCTCAATCGCGTCTTCAAAACTGTCAATATTTTGTCAAAATATTCAGGTCTCCCAGAGGAGAAATTTCAACATCTAATCCGCAAGTTTTATTAAATTAAAATTTTTATTTGTATATTCTTTCTCTAATGGATACAATAGTATGCGTTACACGTTAATGACATGATTTGTTAAAACGTTTGTTATACTTTTTAATTGCATTGAATTTGTGAATTTAGGAAATTAAAAAAGTATAGTGACAAGATTTTGACTAATAAACAAACTTACACAGTTTCTACGAAAAATAGCAGAATTTAATTCAGCATTTCTTATTGAGCCGGTTGTATTTTAGTTTGGAGCTAGTTACTGATTCTGACAGGGGTAATATATTATTTCCGTTGTCGATTACATTAGACTAGACCTTCAAAAGTGATTATTCTTTGCTAGAATTATCATTCTCTGCTAAAACTATCATATGAAATCTCCAACTTCACTCTTGCACAGGTAGTGAATGAAATCCCAACTCTACTGATGCTCTGTCCAAGATTACATCTACCCTCGATCTAGTTTACTCCTGGTTTTGCGCTAATCGGCATGTTGCCAATCTTTTAAAAACTGAATACCTTCTCATCGGTACCCCACAGCAGAGTACCAAAATAAATAGCTCAACCACTGAATTTAAAACTACCACTTTAATACCCACAGATTCTGCACGTAACCTTGGTTTAAATTTCGATTCAAATCTAAACTTTAGAACACATACATGTATTACATGTACTTCACCAGTTTTCGTTCTTCTTTTTTTCCATATACGCCAATTACGTCAAATTAATAAGTCCCTTGATCTCAATTCTGCCACTATATTAGCTAATGCGCTTGTCCATTCTAAACTTGATTACTGTTAACTCCCTGCTGAATGATCTCCCGAAAACCTCTCTACTTCGTCTCCAAGATACACACAATGCTCTTTCTCGTATCGTCAGTAATGCAAAAAATGTTCAAAAGCCACACTTCTTAAGAAACTACACTGGCTTCCAGTATCTGAACGAATAAAATAGCTTCCTTGGCTTTCAAAACATTTAGTTATGATAAACCATCGTAACTATCGGACCTTTATCAATCTATCAATCCTCTCGCAGTCTTCCCTCCTATAGTAAAAACCTTCTCACTGCACGAAACATTACATATGATTTAAAAAGCTAATGTTAACGTCAATTTCTTCACTCGAATCAGTGACGGGCGACCTCAGGATTTGATTAGATTTGAACAACGCACATACTGTTCCGCGGTCGATTATCTTACAGACATCGGCAATGGCTCCAGCCAGACGCTCCTTCGCAGACGCTCCGTTTATAGGCAGACGCTCCTTCGTGTTTTGTGCTCCGACAATATGGACCCTCCGCCACAAGATCTTCGATCTTTTAATTATATTAGCGAATTGCTGGGCTAGCTTCGTATCTCGACTCTAGTTAAACTGGGATTAAAGTGAAGATATGATAATGATGATGATTGCTGGGCAAACTAAAAACTCATCTTTTTCCACCATATGCGTAAATTTTGACCCTATTGTCTTGGATCTTGGACTTGCACTGTTTTGATCTGTCTTTCTCGCTGTCTTTGTATACTCAGTCGTCATCGTGCCTATGCTTTTGGCTGTGTGTCTGTGCATAGTATGCAAGAGTTGTCCTAGATACTGCCCTATGGCGAGGAACCAGACGTTAAATTCTTATTGATTGATTGATCGACGACTGATACCATCGGTTTATTGTAAAGCGCCAATCTTGCTATTTTATTGCGAAGCTTTAGTTGAACATTTTTTAGATGAAATTTACAAACGTTTTCCAACGCTATTTATGTTGAACTGTTTGCTTAGGTCTAGTATGAAAGAATACTTGCGCCGCTAATATTTAATAAGCCTTGATAAATTAAATGTAGCTAATTTTATAGAAATACTGTAACTTGTAAACAGCGAATATTTTCTACAAATCTAATGGTGAAGTGACGTCCCTGACATTGCCTTATGACGAGGAACCTGACGTTAAATTCTTATTGATTGCAGGGTAAAGATTACAGTAATTACTCCTCTGAATGAGCCAAAACTTAAAAAATTGCGATATTTTGAGTTTTGGCGAAGTTTGGGATGTTGCCAGGGGTAAAGTATTTTTTCTATTCTCAAAATATACTTACTCAGCAGCTTTTATGAGATCTACAAATATTACAGCTTCAATAACATAAAACCACATCACCGTCATTCTCTCTCTCTCTTCAGTGCATTGCCAAGTGGCAGGTTCAAGGTACATAATCATACTCAAAGTCTGCTTTCTTGCTCCATAAGAGCACTCCTTAGATCAAAAAGTTAATCCCTTCACAAAGTCTATGCCTTATCCATACCTTATGTAACCTATAAAAGGAAAAAGCTCGGGAAAAGTATGGCAAAAGTATAGGCATTGTCATCTTCCCCTTAATCCTATAATCATAAACGCACTATGCACATGCACTATTAACATAAAACCAAATAAACTAGAAACTTGTATACAGTTTTACTGTAGCGATTGATAGAATACTGACATGAAAATGGATTGGCTGATTGGGAACAGCTTTAATATACGCGCTCACGATGCCAGTGTCCTTCGCTAAAAGAGCCACGGCAACACTCGCACTGGAGTCTCTGCCAGGAGGTCTAAACCAACAAAATAGAGCTACATTCAGTAAAACTCAAATATTGCAAGAAAAATATCAAATAATGCAGGATAGTGCACTTCACATGCGAGTACGACAAAAAGGATTTAAATTATATAAATAATAGTACTAAACAAAATTATTTATTTTAATTATTTAGGCTAAAGACTACATCCAGGCCAAGCGTTAATTTTCTGTGTTTAAAATCACCTCAAGTCAATAACGACGGCTATTATATCTGTTCCTTTTTTATCTTACTTTATCATAGTTTCTTCTTCTAGTTCAAAATCTTCTAGTTCAAACTTCTGGTTTTCTATTTTTGCCATACACATACATTTTTCCTTATAGTATTCCTTCTTTCAGTTAGTTCATCATATTTATCATACCACTATTGATTTCTTGTTTTTTATTTGTCTTATAAACTCGTAATTTAATATTGCCAATTTATTCCGTACAATGGTCGTCTCATTATTCTACATTTCTTTCCTTATTGCATTTTCTGAACCATTTCAGCTGTGATTCAAGGTTACTTTGCAACTTTTGATTATTGAAAGCCAAAGAAATTTCTAGTACCTACTTTTATCTCCTCCTTCAAATGAATTCATTTTTCATTTTTATACATCTATTGTTTCTCTTCATCTCTCTCTCTCTCTCTCTCTCCATTCTCAAACTTCTTCTTATGCATAGTTCTAAATTAGGTCTACACGTGCAACGTTTAAACTCTTCTGGATATTTCTTGCTTTTGCACACTGATATAAGACACTCAACGCCGACTAGACGTGAGTTTCTTCGCACCCTCTCCCATTAAATGGATTACGTGACTTGACGGCCTTGTCATTTAGTTTTGTAAGCCATTTAATCATAAATAAAGTATTTCTCACTAAATATCAATAACGTCAAATAAGTAAATGGATACGCCTAGATTCAGATAAAAAGGACGGAATCATATAAATACAGCTACATTTATATAGATAGAAATGGAAAAATAAACTAAAAGAAGTACCCACTCATAGTTAGTGTTTCCTCCCCCGTCTATAAACATGATGCCCTCCTCGTGATGGGTAAGATTATCAGGCATGGCAATTCCCATGTAATGCCACCAGATAGACTGAGTGCAGAAGGACTCTGAGAATAATAATAATAACAAAAAAGGTTTAACTTCCGTTTCCTAATCGAAGGATGATGTCAGGGACGTATGACAAGTTATTTATCAGGGAATATGACAAGTTACTTCACAAGCGTTGTATAGTAAGAAAGTTAGTTAAAATATGCTAGCATAGTAGTCATTATATTTTTGACAGGAATAAAATAGAACAGAAAAAAGAATACTTATTTCAGAGTGGTCAAGTGTACTATGTAATACATGTATGTAATACATTACATGTATAGTCTTTCGGAAACCGCAGTGAACGTGAAATGACATAAATTGCCTGAAAGGATTGAAAAAATCTAAATAATTACTTTAGAAATTAGTTCAATTATTGTAAATTAAAATACAATTATAAATACACTGTATATATATATATATATATATATATATATATATATATATAACAATTATATATAAATATGTGTATATATATATATATGTATGTATATATTTATTTATAAATGAGTTGAATAACATTGCAAAAGGCAAGCATCACTTTGAACATGATAGTTAAACAAATAAAAATATATATAGATATAAATGCTATATACGTTATGGTGGCACAACACACTCCACTCTTGATTTCGTGAACCTGGTTGTATTCGTTTCCAAATCCTACAGCAGCTTCATGGACAAAATTTTAATATTTCTTTTATTTTTACCATCATTATTTAACCCGTATAAGAGAGTCATCAGTTTTATATGCCTGTCATTGCCAATGCTTTGATATAATCAATAAGGCAATGTAGAAAACTTATTTGAATTGTTCTTTCGCACAAGTTTCTAAGAAAGGAAGAATAGTTGCGTTCCGGTTGTGTTGTTATTACAGCAAACAAAGGAAAAGCTGCTTAAAACAAGAAACTCAGCTACCTATACAGAACATTTACAGAGTAGCCCGAAAAATTCGTATAAAATTGTACAAATAGGTTGGCTGTTAAGTTCCTACTAATAATTCACCAAGTGTAGGAAGTTTCTTGTCCCATGAAACGGGTCTTTACGACCAGCGAAGTTTCTGTGCCTGGAAGGACCAAGTCATCTCTAAATGTTAACACAATCATGTTTACCGTTATTTTGAACTTCTAAAAATTAACAAGTGAATATATTTGTACATGCGTTACATAATTTGATAATACATAAATAAGCCACCAGACTGATAGAGCTGTGACGTCATGTTGACTACGTAGAGAGTGACCCCTTCGTATCTGTACGACGCGACTTCTGTCCATTCATAGTGACCATCATCGCTGTGGACGTACTGGTCGAGATCTGTTAGGACGTCCTAATTAACAGTTAGCCAGTCAATCAACCAGTAAATCACTCAGTATGTCATGCAATCAGTTTATCAATGAATGGTCGCATTTCTTTGAAACATATCCATTGCAATCTGCTGACTCTTCATCAGTTCATTCCGTTCTGAACAGAATATAGGGCGGCAACATTCCTCCATTCACTTCTACCATCAGCAAACCTTACAGCTTATTTCCATAAAATGGTCTATGTTCTCCATTCTTTGTTAACCGTACTAAGCCAAGTATTATTAGGTATTCAATTTACCCTTTTCCTTGATTTGGCTTCCCGTTAATTGCAGTTTTTTCATATCTATCTTCAGACATTCTCAATAAATAACCCCTTTCAATACCTATTTCATCTAGTTTTTTCCCAGATCTTTCGGATACTGCTTCATGTTCTGATGTAATCCCAGAAATGAATATTTAAGCTTTGTTGAAAACAGTTTAGTTTATGCTTAGTTTTGTTAGTACTCTCCCAGGTTTCACACGCACGGTAAACTCCGCCACTGAGTTTCTCGTTGCCTGTTAATGCTAACTTTCGTGCCTGCTCCTTCTAGTTAACACAAACTCTGTTTTATTAATCAATATTAGAATAATATGTATTAGTTGATTTAAACTAGTGATGAAAAACATGTTTTTTGCTGAGTTTTTTAAAATTGCTTTTTGATGGTTTTCTTTGTTGTTGTTTTTATTGTTATTTTAATGCTCAAGTTTCTGTAACAACTTTAAAGTAACATAGTACCTACCTACCTGCTATTGTAAAGGTTTTTTGGTATATTTTATGTTTAGATTTATAAAACGAGTTTAAGAATAACTATAGTTTGTTAAAGAAATAACAATTATCATATATAAAATATGTAATAATATATTAAGATGATATAATATTGGCATTATACAATCATTAAACTACAATTATCTGTTAGGCCAAGTATTGAAAAAACATGTTTTTTGCCGTGTTTTTTTAATTGTTTTTTAGGTTGTTTATTTTGTTTGGTTTTTTAACGCATAAGTTTCCGTAACAACTTTAAAATAAGATAGTGCCTATGTTATCGCTAAGGGTTTTGGTATATTCTAAGTTTAGATTTCTAAATAGAATTTATGAATAACTATAGTTTCTGATAGAAATAATAATTTGTAAATCAGAGAGTCATTTTCCTGGTGATAAATATTGTATTTCTTTTATAGTTTGTTGCCAGAATATACCAACAAACCTTAACAATAACCTGTAAGCCCTACGCTAATTTAAATTTGGTTCAGAAACTTCAGCATATTGAAAAGCCAAAATAATACTAAGGAAACATCATCATCTCCCCTTGGATGCCAGAGGTATGATCTGAGACATGGTGAAACTGATAGAGAAAACAACAAAATTATGTTTGAGAAATTGAGGCTGACTGATTGACTACATTTAGGAATCAGATTCAGGAATCGAGAATCCATTCAAGACTCATCCGTCAGTAACTGAGAAATATTCAATACTGCATTTCTAATTTCGATAATGATAATTAGTTGTTTGTAAAAGATACAATACAAACTGCAAAAGAATCCCAATTGTTATTTTTTATTTGTCTATAAAAATGTTTTGTTTTTGTCTTTTTTTATTCGTTGTTTTAAAATAAAACAAAAAATCGGTTTAAAAATTGTTTTAAAACAAACTCACATCTCTAATCTAAACACTACAGTCATTTAGTCATTCATTAGTCATTGACAGCCATCACTTAGTCGAGCTACGTCATCAGCGTGAACATACTGGTCTACGTCTCCTTAGAAGTTTTATTGAACGCATTCAGTGGCGGATCCAGGGGGGACCCGGCCCCCCCCCCCTTAGGTCCGCCGATAAAAATTGTAAACTTTATTTTCATTGCTTCTCTAAGGCAATTTCGATGTGTAAATATGTAATCAATGCATTACGCATTAATGAACAAATTAACCTCACAAATCAAGAATCAATCCATCTATCAGGCCATCAATCAACCGACCGACCGACTGACCGATTGATCAATCAATCGAACAATCGATTAATCTAATTAATTTCAATCGATCAGTCATTGACTAATCGAAAGTCATCGACGAGTAGGTAGGCCTAAAATCCAAGTAAGCCAGAAATTGTATTTATCAAAATGTTTATCAGTCCATGAATCGATTGAAATTAGATTCTAAACTGCTAATGTTTAGGATCTTACTTCATTTCCATGTATTTAAAAGGGATATGGGTAAACCGGTCTGTAGTGAGGTGTAACTGTGGGCCGTCACTGATATCTTCCTGGAGGTAACAGGCGGTAATCCTTATAACACGTTTTCTCTTAATTAACGACGCCTAGATGATTTTACCTGGCGTAATGCTTTTGTGGCCCTTGACAATTAGGTGCGATATATTTTATTCAATATGGGACAAACGATATGTCTGCAAAACAATGCAATGACTGTCATCTTTTCCGGTAGATAATTTGATTCGGAGCAACTTTTATTCATATCTAGGTCTACTTCTTGACATATTTACCGTGCGACTATTTGTACCACGAAATGTGCAGTCGACATTTGGTCTTTTTTTTGCAACCCAGAAACTACACTTGACAAATTGTTATTACATAAAAAGTGTTATAGTAATAACAATAATTATTATTTGTTCAAGAATAATAATAATAATAATAATAAAATAGTGGTAATAACAATAAAGGATTAACGTATGTTTCCCATACAAGGATCATGTCACGGACGTAGAGAAGACGAATGAAGAAAAGCTAGAAATCTAGGGACATTTATACAGCAAAATTATCAAAATTTAAATTAAATTATGTGAGGCCCCTGTGTAGTTGCCCTCTGATGTCAAGATATAAGATATAGTGAAATGAATCAAATTGAAGTTACTAAATCTAAAGTAGTCATTTTATAAACCTACCCAGTCAACCGCATGTGTGCATACAATATAAAACAGTAAAGGTAATATAGAAATCATTTTAAGCGTTTGTCGTGTCAGAAACTAAATATCTACTGCATCAAGGCAGTAAATGAGATATAATATAACGATCGAAAATTATGAGAAAGTATTACAACAATTATCAAAAAACATGTGCTTTCTGATAAAACTCGAGTAATCTTAAAACAGGGATAAACCAAAACGACATTGGTCGAATGTAACCCTATCATAGATCTTGAGTAGCTCATATCATTAAGAAATAATTTTCTACATATGATTGATTATATAAAATAGGCCATTTTAGTATTACTAAACGCAGGTACATGTATTTGGTTTAAGGTCAAATTCGTACAATGTGTAATCAATCGTTCCATAAGAACCACTATTCTAGGAACGAAAGTCCTACGAACGACAGTTTAATGCGTAAGCTTGCTATAAGCAACCAGCTGAACGATTAATTAATGTCCGAAGCAGTAGTTTGTTATCAAAAGTCATATTCATCTCTCTCTTTCTCTTAGTGCATTACCTACTGGCAGGTCCATGATACCGCCTCCACTTTGCTCTATCTTCCACTTTCCTCTCCATGTCCACAAATGATTGTTTCTTTAATTTGTCATATTCATATTATATTATATTAACGTCTGCAGGTTCGGTGAACGATGCCTTACAGTGGTCAAAGCTAAATTAGTCAAAATGACGGAATAGACACTAAAATATACAAGCATATACATGTATATATGATACAAACACACATATATATATAATATTATATATATATATATATATATATATATATATATATATATATGTATATATATATATATATATATATATATATATATATATATATATATCAAGTAAATATGCATTATACTGAAATATCAACTATGTTGATGTCTATCACTTTTAATAACACATGTTTAAACCGTTAGGCAATCTTGACCATTTTCCGTATAACCAGTCCGAAATGGTCAATCTTGACCATTTTCCGTCTGTCCGAGAGTTTACTCTCAGATCAGCGTGGCTGGACTGGGATTCGATCCCATATATATATAAATATATATATATATATATATATATATATATATATATATATATATATATTGTGTTGTTGGATCTCTCAGCCGCCTTTGACACTGTCGATCACTGCGCATTGATTGAGAGATTGGCAGTATCGTGTGGACTTCATGGGTCAGTGCTGAGTTGGTTCACTTCATATCTTAGTGACCGAACTCAGCACGTAACATACAATGGATATCAGTCTTCCTCAGCTAAGGTATTGTGTGGAGTTCCTCAGGGTTCAGTACTAGGACCTATGCTTTTCACGCTGTACATTGCTGACCTAGCGAACATCATTCAGCGTCACGGGTTCAAGTCACACTTCTATGCAGACGATACCCAAGTCTACGGGCATTGCACACCTGACGATTCTGAAATATATCTGTCTCGAGTATCCCTTTGCCTTGGGGATATCTACGCCTGGATGTGTTCCAATCGTCTTCAGCTTAATATGTCTAAAACAGAAATGATGTGGTTAACCTCTAGTCGTAGACAACATCTGCTCCCTACCTTACCGCTACGGTTAGCCGAAGCTGAAATACTATCTGTCTCATGTGTTCGTAATCTCGGTGTTTATCTGGACTGCGACACTATGATGACCTCTTATATTAAGAGAACTATCTGTACCAGTTTCGGTGTACTCAGGGCTCTTTCATGCATACGTCAATCTGTACCACGACCAATACTTCAGACATTAGTATCCACCTTAGTATTATCACGACTCGACTATGGTAACTCCACTCTCTATGGCTTACCGGATGCTCACTTAAATAGGTATCAGTCGGTTCTGAATGCAGCAGCGAGACTTATCCATGGGGTAAAAGAGGAGATCGTCACTCCACTGTTAATGCAGCAGCATTGGCTGAGCGTACGTGAACGGGTGACTTTTAAAATTGCATGCCTAACGTGGCGGTCACTGCACGGCTGTGGACCAGAATATCTCTCTATTGACCTTCGATACACCTTTCAGGGTCGTCAGCGTCACGGTCTTCGGTCAGATGGTTCGGGTCTACTCATTCGGCCGAGAACAAATGCCTCGCTAGGTGATCGAGCCTGGCCTGCCTTCTGACGCGGCTTGCGTTTGGAATGGTTTGACACCTAATAGTCTAAGACATGAGTCTAACTATTTAGCTTTCCGTCGTGGTGTGAAAACATTATTATGGTCGCGTAGTTTTTCTACATGATAGTACTATACATGTATATATGTTTTTTTTATAAGTATTTTGTATATGAAGACTTGAATGAGTCTTGCTGGATAGCGTAAAGTTCCGCTCATATGTAGAAATTTTTACCAGTTTAGATATTAATTTAAATGTAATTGTTATTTAGCTCATGATTACAATTGAACTCTTCCTGTAAAGTAGTCTCGAAGACCGAGTTCGGCCATGACACTGCTATATATATATATATATATATATATATATATATATATATATATATATATATATATATATATATATATATATATAAACGGAGTTGATTAATAAGTAATGAGAAAAGCGGAAAAAATAAATCTGAATAAAAATTGTTTCATAGTTTTTCAATGTAATCTCCTCTAAGCTCTTCAGACTTTGTCATCATACAAAAAGTTGACAAAGATGACACTATGACTTTACCGCACTTTAACGCAACTACATGTAAAAAGTATGGAAGTTTTAGGAAGAGCAAGGCATTTCAGCTACGTGTAGTTTCCTATTGTCTTTCCCGGATGTAGCATAATAGTCTCACACCAAAATTGTGAATACCATATTTAAAATTAATATTTATATAGAATAAATGCTAAGTATTAAGACTGTTAGGCCATACTTATACTAGAGGAAATACAAAATAAGCCTACATCAAAATCTGCAAGATATTCAAGAATAGTTGAGAGAGTTAAACGTGGGGTAGCCGTAGAGTAACACCGGTGAAGCTATGATATCTACTAGTCCGGATTTTGACTGATGCATTGGCCTAAAGCGCTCAAGCTATGGCATATGTTCAGTAGATATCGCTAAACGTTAATACGAGTTTTCTCTACTTGACTCTCATAATAATCCCAAGGGAGTGGTCTTTTTTCAACTTTCTTTCCGCTTCCTTTACTTTTCTTCATCAAAATAGAGCTATTGACCACTATTTTATAGACGCTAAGAGAGTTTCCATGAGTGACTAACAAATGTTTAGTGTCTCTAACATAGTGCAGTGATGACGGACTGTTGATCTTGTCGTACTTTCTGTCTAACACAACGTTGATCATTTTCAATTTTTTATCCAAAACGAGAATTCTGTGATTGCTTGCATCAGCGACGAAAACTCTGTCCTCCTCATCTACTGACATACAGCATGGACGGTTTAGTTCACCAGGACCGTCTCCACGTTTATTGCCATACCATAAATCCACCGATCCATGACGGCTCAACAAACATATCCGGTGCCGATTTCCAGTATTTGATCCATGACTTACCAAAATGTACCCATCCCTACAACGCGCTATCCAGAGTGGCTTCTCGATATGGCCTGGAAGCTGAACGGTTTGGACGATCTTAGAATGTTGGTCGTGCATTTCAACAAAATTGCTGAAAGATGCGCCCCCAGAAATCAATAAGAAGCGCATTTGATCATCAGAGGACACAGTGATGCACCGACAAGGAGAAAACTGCTTGACAACAGAGTACGGTGGTTGCTGGCCTTTAGTCCACAGCCAAACGGCCCCGTCAGTCTCGCTGACACAGTATATTCCATCAGGTTCAAAAGCTTCTAAACTCGATATTTGAATATTTTCCGCCACAACGATTCTTTCGACTAAATTGCCATATTTGGCAGAATGCTGGAGTAGGGTGTTACTTTCATTGCTCACCACAACAAATATCGAATCATTTAGTTGAGTAGCACATACAACACGATCTGCAAATGTTAAGGAAAATTCATGGTCCAACTTGATTCTGTCATCTAAAAATAGTTTGAAAACATACATCATTATTTCAATGGATTGAATGTACAAATCGTTTAGTGAAACTGTAGATATCTTTTAATGACCGATCCAGAGGTCAAATGAACTTTTCATGGATTCGCTTTCCGGTGAAGTTGATCAGAGAGTAAATACTCGAATATCTATCTTGTCTATTTTTTTTTATTCATGTTTAATATCTACTAGTTAATATTTGTTATTGTTGCATATTTTTCGTTTTTTTGCTATGACTGCTATATTCGATATGGTTGCTATGTTCACTTATTGATGTCGTTGTATTTTGTCAAGAATAAAAAGCAGCCATTCAGAACTAGTACACTTCACAAATTATTGCAAAAATATTGTTCTTTAATATTAACTGAAAATTAAAATAAAAATATAACAAAAATTTCGATTTGAATATTAGTAGCATAATTCATTATTGAACAAAACTTGCAAGTAAGCTATATTTCATACGCTGAGTCGTAGATTAAAGTTGCAGAAATAGGACGTAATGATTTATTTACGATATAAATTATATTTAAATGATAATTATAATTTATTATATGCAATTGAAAGCAATATTATAGTGTGAAAAATTATTTCATAAATAATAACATTCAAGGAGAGCGAGACTATTTTAAATTCTGGCAATTAGACTAAAATAATAGCATTAAATATCGTGTTAATAGCTTCTCAACAGTAAAACTAAAGCCAAGTTTGAAGTCATTTCATGTCTCAAAAATTATCATTTAAGGGAGAGCTTCAGTACGTAACTGAACATTGGTTTTCTAAACCTAACTGATCATTGGTTTACTAAACCCAACCGATCATTGGATCACGAAATATTTAAAACTTCAAAAAGGCTTAGATTTCTAATGACAACTATTCTTATTTTTTCGTAGTAATTGATAATTGATTAACTAAATGAATGAACAAACAAATTAACATATTAGAGATACACAAGAGACGAGACGAACTTCATCGCTTCATCGCTTACTTGGAAACCAAGCTTTCCTAACAGAGTTGACAGACTAGGTCACTTCCCACGGATAGAAATTAATAGAAATTTTACAATAGAGAAACAGCAAATTAACTAAATAGAATTTTACTTGGAATGAGACGGTAACATGTCGTTTAAGTCCCATTGCTGATAAGTAGATGCAGGATTTAAAACCCGATTCTCGTCGCGATATCCCGTCACTGATATGCGTTTACGACAGGAAACAGACGTTAAACTAGTCTTTAGCCTTAGGCTTAAAGTCAGTGTTTAGAGAGCCCGTGCGAGCAACAAATTACTCACCAAGCCCCTTTAGTCTACGATGTATTCGGGTTTTGAAAGACACGTTTAGTAACGTGTTCCTCCATCGACGACTCACAGACGCTAAATGGACGAAAGCTTCCTGCTTCGGATGAGATGAGACTTCCTTATCCATAGACTCTCTCCACATATAAGCACAGAATAATATTTTCTCTTTAGCTTTCCCAACGCTATCAGAGTTAAAGGTTTCTTTCATAGTCAGTGCACCGTTCCGCAGCAGATCGTGTTTGCTGTGTCTATCAGAAGCGTTAACATTAGCCAGAGCTGTCATGTTACAAAAAGTAAGTACAACATAAGTACAATATAGCTTTATTAAGTAGTCGTAGTATTGTAGCCATAGAAACAGGCGGTCGTAATAGCAGTTAACATACACTACCATTACAACTCATTACCACTACCCCCACCAGTGATACTGGTAGTGACAGCGGTATATGTAGCAGTAGCGGTAGCTTGAGAGTAGCAAAAAAGTAGAAGTAGTAACAATAGTAATAATAACAACATGCCCCACCTTTGTCCATATGGGTACTTGTAGATACCCTGGGACTCCATCAGCCGTCGCGCAGAAGTGGCGCCGGAAGAACTATAGGTGGCCATCATATTCAATGTTGTAATATCCCGAACCACTGTATTCACTGGTATTATCTGTTCAAAGGTCATGTTCAGTTCGAAACTAAAAGGATAGCATGACCCTTGTGCGTGGCGTAACCACAAATGCGCCTTTTTGAGACGAACATAGATGGCAGTAGTAAACACTTTGGTCAATTAATATAGCAACTCTGATGCCATGACTAAGGCAAGGAAGAGTGACAAATGTAAAATATCTCTCACCTATACTAAACATTTTCGACATTACAGTTGTGTATGACCAACAAAACCTGACAGATTCGGCTGCTACTTTCATAACATGACACTGAGAAAATTTTAAGATAACAATTTGGTAATAGCTGGGAATCTTCTGTAGTGGAGGCCTTCGGTCACCTTTCATCGCTCTAACAGTAGACTCTGACCCTTTAAGAAGGGTCTAGAGTCTACTGATTTAAGTAAATTTTTAAGGAACAGATACGACTAGGTTAGAAAATTTTAGCAAAATTTAGCAGTAATTTCATGAGTTAACTGAAGTTTTAATTCACTAAAACTTTTTGTTTTTAGAATTTTTAATCTTTTACACTAATTAAAAATCAATTGAGTCGTCTATCTAGTACTTTGTGCCGTTATGATCATGCATTGTATATTTCTATTGTATTTTGTGTCGTTTAGTCGGAACATGCAAGTGCCATTGTTGGCCTTTGTTTTCCGTTCACACATACACTTGATATTTTGCACGCAAGAATTGACACGTATAATTACATGTATGATGCGATAAAATAAAAATAAAATAGGTCTATAAAATAAATAAAAGATGACAAAGATGAACAACCAAAAGTAGGGGATTTTGAACTAGAACAAGAAATTACGACAGCAAATGATGAAAATTGACCAGATATAATGAAAGAAGAAATTTACGAGGCAATTTGAAATATGAAACAGAAAGACCGCAGAGATCGAACAGTTAAAATTCAGCAAGAGTTCTCTGAAGAAGGTGATATAGAGCGGGGAGGGACGGTATGTTGTGCTTTATCACTATTGTTCAATCTCTAGGACGAAGTTGTAATGATTGAGGCAATGTAAAGTATTGAGGAAAGAATAACCATTGGAAGTAAATTGATGAAAGGTGTGAGGTTTGCAGATGACAAAGCACTAAGATCCAAACCAACTTAAGAAAGAGCATTCAGTTGGTGAGCGTCTAGGCTCCAGATAATGCTAGAAAAAATTATAAAAAGAATGGAAATTGAGGGATTTACTGGTGGTGTGATGTCGGAAAAGAGGATTGAAAAAGGTTTATTCGTATCCCGACCCTAGTCTAGCTAAGATTCAAGGGATGATGATGATGATGATGATGTGAGGCTGCGGATGATCAAGTTTGCTAGTAGTGCAGTAGGATTGCAAAGGGTTCATGGATGGTCTGAATGTCACAGTAATTCAGGTATAACATGAAGATTAATATTAAAATAATAAAGGTGCTGAGAGTGTCTAGGAATTACAAAGATAAAAATATTACATGAATAATTTAGGATAAGAACAGCATTAAGTATCTGGGCCACAACATTACGGATTACGGAAGTGAGACAAAAATAAACTGTAGAATTTAACCGGAGAAATAGACTATCGGTCTAACAAAAGGTGTGGAAAAATAAACACACAGATAAAAATTGTGAAAACATTGGTAAGATCTATACTGGGTCTTGGACGTGAAGCTTTGGAAATGCGCTTTATGAAGTTTGATGGAAAAGTTCAGCTAAACTTACAAACTGAGAAATGAAAGATTTTTGAGAGAGTCAGTACATATAGACAGTAAATAAATGTGATAAGAAATAGAAAGCTGATTAGGACATATTAAATATAGATGGTGAGAGATGTAATGGAGGGAAGAATGCAAGGGAAAAGAGCTAAAAGGCAGGGCGGGACACGAAAGTTTGGATGATTTGATAACAATAAGTATATAAAGATGAAGAGGAAGGCTGAGGATAGAAGTTGTTGGAAGAGTTATATGCTATTGACCTGCTGTTAGGCAGTGCACTAAGAGAGAGAGAGATCGTAAGCATTCCAGCGACTATTACACAAGCTATTTTTTTTGCATCGTTTATACAAAATAGATGTAAATATAGATACCAAATTCAGTTAGAGCAAGAGTTATAATAATAATAATCAAGCCTTACAACTGACGTTAGATTGTTATTATTATATAGGCTAGTACTATTATAATATTGAAGACTTAACGTCAGTCTTAGGGCTGAGTTGATGGCATGATCAGTTAGATGTCTGACTGCCAATTAACAGAATCAGAGTTTAAATCCAGTTCTCAAACCCACAATTGTATGATTTCGAGACAGAAAATGTCATTTAAGACATTACATTTAAGGCATTTAAGACATGATATTTAGGACATTTAAGACGCTGTTTTAGCGCATTTATTTTAGCCTGCTTTAGGATTGCAAAGACATGTGCTAAAGAAAAATTCAAGATCTTTAATTATCTAGGTGCGGATATTAAACAAATTAGGAAAGATAATTAGAATCTAGTGTAGAAAAGATGTTTTCTTATGATACAGAAAGTGAATATAGAAGATAGGGAGCAAAGAATACCAGCCAATGAGAGCTAAGAACAAAGAGCTTATAATTTATGTAATTTAAGGTGAGAATTTTAGACATTCAAGCAGGATATTGTACGCATTGTGAAGTTCACGTGGGGGATGACAGCGAATGTTAAAACCACACAACAGTCTACATGCAGCCCTATATAGCAGTCTACATGTATATAGCAATGCCAAAATTGAGTTGGCGTTATCAAGTTTTGAATGAATTGTGAATCGAGCCTGTGCCTTCATTAAAGCCTTCAATAATCAATCAATCAATCAATAAGAATTTAACGTCCGGTTCTTCTCCATAAGGCACTGTCAGGGACGTCTCTTGCGAACTCTACACAAACAGGCGCCAAAGCACCACACGATGACGACTGAGTACACAGAGACCACAAGAGAAAGAAAATATAATATATTATAATAAAAATATAGACTAATTGATTGAAAAGGTATAAAGCACTCACCACATCGTAGATTGAACTCCTGATAAGAGGAATCAAGAACAAACGCGTGAGTAGCAATCACTGCTTGACGGCCTAACAACTGGTTGAACAGCTGCTCAAGAAATGATTTCATCCTTCCATTTTTAACAGTGGCAGAAACAGTATCCAACGATTTCAAAGAGCCACACGAAAAAAAGATTCTAATACATCCAGATATCATAGCCAATATGCTTATATCTTCACCAGGAAAAGCCATTTCCATAATTTCCTTAACTTTATCCTGAAATTCCTCATAAGGCATATCTTCATACCTATTGAGGATCTCATTCTCCAAATCACTTTTTTTGGATTGAGGCTCAGAAGCTGCAGCCTCAACGAAGGACTCAACCGCCACAAAAGCTAAATAATCGCAATAATAAAGCTAAATAATAGCAATGCCACTAGCATAGCCTAAATACATTTTTATTGTATTATACAAATTATAAGACGTCATTTCCCCGTGTTGTGCTCGGGTGTGGTTGGAACACTGAAAAATAGGGCAACCGCAAACAATCTGCTGCGTGTACGTAAGAGGCGACTAAGGCAGGTGCTGAGGATGGCTAGAGGGGACCCACCTCACCATGAAATATTTCCCCTAGGATTAAATGGTAATTAATCCATTTAATTGAGGAAAGCAACGGGAAACCATCTCAGAAGCCATACGTTTCCCAAGCTATAGGCTACATAAGGTATGGATATGGCATAGACTTTGCAGCGATTAACTTGTTGATCTAAGAAGTGCTCTTATGGAGCGAGAAAACAGACTTTGAGTATGAATATGTAAATTGAACCAGCTACTTGGCAGTACACTGAAGAAGAAGACGTTATTGAAAAATAAAGCAATGGTCTTTGAATTAAGTATACACAGTGGTTAAAGTGAGAGTTGAGAGCTATGAGAACGGTAGGAATTTTTCGGGCCCCCTTGTAATGTATTTATAAGTCTCCTAGTACCTAATATGGGCCTCTACCAGGGGAACGCAGCAAATAAAAAACGAGAGCTAGAGGGACGCAGTTCCTCTGCGCCACCCCCCCCCCCATCACTTTTAACCGCTGAGTAGGCCTATACGGCAGCAATTTACTTCATCGACATATTAACTACTAGCAAACATTTACACATCACTAGATTTACATTTACAAGATCTTCAAAGAATACATAAAAGAAAATATAATTAACCCTTTCTTTGGGTAAACAGATTAAAATTCTTATTGAAGGACTGTTTCATAAGAGCAAGAATTTAGTTGTTAGTAGTATGATTTACGTAACAGGTACGTAAAGATACTTGGCCTTAAATATCCATTGAGCTAAACCAGCTTCTCGAAATGGCCGATATCGTCCTCACAAGATCGATGACCGCTCCAGAGATATTGTATGAGCGGCCAGACAGCATTCGAGCGGTCGACATACTTTTCAGAGATACAAAAATTCTACCAACTAAAAGGTGATCGGTAGTCACAAAAAGCCCATTAGAGAACGACTGTTAACTATAAATTCGTTTTTTAATAAACTTACAATTTACTGTCAAACCTATCGAATTAGTTTAATGGTCCAGGCACTGGGCTAGAACAGCAACTTTCTATAGGATTTATTTGTTTATTTATTTGTCAACTTTCATAATAAAATCATAATTTAATCGTAAAAGTATTTAGTCTATTATATAATCTATTATAAACGTTTATTATATTATAAATCTATTATAATCTATTATATTTAATCTATTATAAACGTATTTGATCTACACGTAGATCAACGTCAAGCGTAGATCTACTTAAGGCTCTTGGCACTCGCATACATGAAACAAATATTTAAATTAATAGAAGACAAGGGAAATATATCATATAATAAAATAATACTTTCAATTAAGATACAATTTAGTGCTAGTAATTTAAACCATTGCATACATATTTAAAATCCTTAGCAGATCTCTTAAAAAGATAAAATTTTAAATGACATCTGGCTTATAATGAATGATTAACAGCAAAATTAAATGTTTAAAGTTAAAAATGACTTGAAATTAAATTCGATAAACTTGCTACTTAAAAACTAAGAATTTTGATATGTCTTCAGAAGAAAGTAGTTTTAGCTGAGATGGTCTTCTCAGAGAGTTCCATACTTTAATTGCAAGAAAGATAAAGGAATGCAAGGTAGTACTGGAAGTGGGGGAAGATAATAATATAAATCATATAATATAAATCTTCGTAAATACTAAATAGATAGCTCACCTGGTCTTCTTCTTCATTTATTATTTTTAATATTTTATTTTTAATCTCAATTTAAAATTAAACCCCTGCCTATTTTGTATGCTAAAGTTCATCTATTGTCATTATTTTTCTTTAAGTTCGCCATGGTCACATTTACTTTGTGTTGTTTCCTGTTGCATTTGCTTGTTTGCGTGTTTTGTATATGAATCTACAGGCTTGAATGACTCTTTTTGGTGTTCTTATTAAATTGAATTGAATTGAAAAAAGGTACCAATTAGACTAATTCTCATTAAAACACGGTACAAGAATAGTGTGAAAAATTAAGGGCTTACACAAGAGCAGATATTTAATTCAGGTCACAACTTAGTAACGGCCAAAACTGGGCTCCCGCTGAAGCAAATACTTAAGAAGAAAAATTTACTTAATAAGAGATGGGATATAAATAGATTGAAAAAGAAACGAAGTCCGTTTCAGAAAGCAGTGGAAAAGGAAGTAAAGATCAAGAAGGACAACGAAATCGGAGGAGTCAATAAAAAATGGTGTCAACTGAAAGAGGCCATTAAAATAGGAGCTAAGAAGTATATGTCGTTCTAAAAGCGAAAAGTATTAAAAAATATGTTTTATGGATTTTGAGAAGGCCACTGACAGAACTGATTGGAAAACGATGATGAATATCTTAAGAAGAATCGAAATTGAGTGGAGAGACAGAAGGCTAATTCAAACCGTGTACATGAATCAAAGAGCTGCATTCAAGAATCAACTAGAATACTCAGAGGGATGTGAAATGGGACGGGGAGTAAGACAAGGTTGCAGTATTTCACCGCTGTTGTTTAACAGTTACGCTGAGGCAATGATGTAGGAAGTCATGGAAGACATGGAAGAGGAATAAAAGTAGGAGGTAAACTGTTACAATATGTGAGATTTGCAGATGATCAAGGAATAGTAGCAGGAATTGAAAATGGACTGCAGAACATAATGAATTGGCTGATTGATAAGGCATTGAAATATGATATTAAGATTAACATCAAAAAGATAAAAGTAATAAGAGTGTCCCAGAAAAGAGATGAAGTCAATATTACAATGAATTGTACGAGATTGGTAAGGAGTTTCACATTCAATATCTAGGTAACATCATAACAGACTATGGGAAATGCGAGACAGAAAATGGTAGCAGGACTGCACAAGCAAAACAGGCCTACAGTAATTGGAACAAACTATTAACAAGAAATCTAAAGAAAATCACAAAGATAGTAAACACTCGGGTTCCCCGTGTTGTGCTCGGGTGTGGTTGGACCACTGCAGAATATGGCAACCGCAAACAATCTGCCGCGTGTACGTAAGAGGCGACAAAAGGCAGGAGCTGAGGATGGCAAGAGGGAACCCACCTCACCATGAAATATTTTCCCCAGGATTAAAAGGTAATTAATTCACCTATCTGAGGAAGGCAACGGGAAACACGTCAGAAGAGATATTTTTTTCATGCTATAGGCTACATAAGGTATGGATAAGGCACAGACTTTGTGAAGGGATTAACTTTGTTGAGCTAAAGAGTGCTCTTATGGAGCGAGAAAACAGAGACTTTGAGTAGGAATATGTACCTTAAACCTGCCAATTGGCAGTGCACTGAAGAAGAAGAAGAAGTAAACACTTTGGTACGGACCATGCTATTCTATGGATGTGAAACATGGACATTAAGGAAGGAAGATATCAGGAATTTAGAAGAGCAAAATGCGGATATGGAGAAAAATAAAAAGATTAACTGAACCCAAAAAGTTATAAATGAAGAAGTTCTGCAGGGAGTTAATACAGACAGACAGTTTATAAATGCTATCATCATCATCACTCGTTATTTCAGACAATAGTCCATAAGACATTGCACGATACAATGACAGAAACAAGAGAAAAAGACAGAGAATTACGTAATCCACATGTAAAGATAAAAAACCTAAACATAAAACAATGATCAGCTTAGACAGAACCTTGACATGGAGGAAATAAGAGCATTACGAGACTCTTTGATACGTTTTAACAAACTAAACCGAGAGTTACATAACACTGTGTCAAATACCGGCAACCCAGTAGATAAAAACATTTCAGTGACACTACTATATTTTGGGAAGTTAAAAAATGATTTAACGCATTTTATATAGCAAGACTTCATACGACTAAGAGCACCTACTTTAAAAACCTTCCACAAGGGTATACCATAGAAGCAAGAACAATAACTTCTAAATAATTTCAATTTAACAGAAATTGAGCATAAGCCAAATTTTCTTTTAAGAACATTAGTACGATAGAATAAGTTCCTTATCTCGCGATTAATGTCCAAATCATCATGAAGATCATTCTGTATGATACGACCGAGATATCTAAAGCTGGATACAAATGAAAGCTCATGGCCATAAAGAACAAAATTCGGAAAGTTAGCACAAATAGATTTGCATTTGATAAGCGGATTAAACATCATACAAACAGTCTTTTTGTGTTGCACATCATGTTGATTTCCCTGGTTGCAAACTCTAGCACATACAATAAGTGTTGCAGAGCACGCCAAGAGGGAGCCAACAAAACCATATCATCTGCATACGCTAAGACGTTAATGAATCTGTTCATGAAATAACAGCCTATACCAGACTGTGTAACTTTGAGTAACACTCTACGAATATAAAAGCAGAACAGAAAAGGAGACAATATCCCCCCTGCCGCACGCCATTAGAAATCTGAAAGCTACTAGAAATTGCAGATTGCCATTTAATAATAGAGTTTTGGTGGCTGTACCAAAACGCAAGAACACGCGCTACTAAAAAGCATTCAGCTGAGGGTTTACTGTCCAATAACTCACTGAAAAGCAACCAGTAATTAACTGAAAGCTTTAGAAAAGTCAATAAAGCTTACAAAGACATGACTACCATTTTTTCTGTAATGTTCAATAACTTGCTTAAAAGCTAGGTACAAGTAGTAGTAGAGTGGTCTTTCTTAAACCCAAACTGATAGTCATCTGATACATCTGCCGAAACAATGTAGTCAAATAATAAGGACTTAAATATTTTCGACATTGAACAAGTTTGAATTAGACAAGGCAATAGCACAATAATTATCCACGTCAGATAAATTCTTGTTCCTATCCTTAAGCAACGGTATTAAGACAGTGTCAGAGAAGGAAGAGGGGACATAGCCAAACTTGAGAAATAAATTAAATAAAAAGCACAAATATACAGAGAGACGATTGCCACCATACATAAATGCTTTTTCATTTTACTAAGTACATTAACAACATCCTTAAGCGAGATAAGAGACAACTTTGTGGACTCAGAACAGAAATTGGTGTTATAAACAGTAAGTTTCTCATTAAATGCAGTCTTGTGTACTGAAATAGGATCCAGATTATAAAGGGCACTAAAAGAAATGCCCTAAAATAATAAAAGAAATAATAAAAGAAATAAGCTATAAGAAATAGGAAGAAACATTGGATAGGACACATTCTAAGGGGAGATATTTTACTAAAGGAGGTCATAAAAGGTAGAACGGATTGAAAAAGAACCAGTGGCCGACCGAGATTAGACATGTTAGATGATTTAAAAATCCACTCCTTGAATGGAAATCTCAGCCTGGTCATGAATGGGTAGAGATACGAGCTTGTTTTAAAACAAATGTTTTTTAAACCGTTTCTTTTGTTTAAAAAAACGACCGCGGATCAGTATGTGCGGGGTTTCAATCCTGGGCTCGTCCGTCCCTGACATCGCTTTCGAAGGAGGACACTGACGTTAACATTGGCTTTAACATGTATTTTAAGAGAGATAACTAGAAGACGTAGTAAAGAGTAACATGCCAAGAATATCAATAAGACCTAGACTAGGAAAAGGAATGTGAAATAATTTGATCTCTTATAAAAGTACATGATAAAGCAAAATATATTCTTATCTTAACAACAACCTATCTTAGCAATCATGTGATAACAGTCGAAAGGGTTGACATGATATCAAGATTTAAATGACATAGACTTGCCATAAAACAGTACACATGATAGAAGAAGAGATGAAATTATACCTGCATTATCCTTTAACACAGAAGACCTGAAGACCGTTGGGTTCTCTATTTCTAGACACGCTAAAAAGCCTTTGTAGTGATCAAAACAACGACTCTCAACAATTTCCAACAACATTTCCACCCTTATTCTCTCTCGTATTCCCTTTTCCAAGACGTCATCGCAATGATTCCGACTAATGAATGCATTAGTTAACAAGAGATCTGAAATACTTTCGAGAGACGGTCTAACATGACTGACCAAAAACTTCCTCAGTCTACGTAACTGCTGTCTTTCTGAGAGATATAGTGGCCGCCGTCCGTCGTTAGGATCTAAAATAATGGCACAAAGAGCAAAGTTTAACGTTAGATTCTGTTCTACAAGTGTATGGTCGGAGACTGGAATTAGAACCGGTGGTATCTAGTTCAAGTGACAAGCAGGACACAATAAAAACCAACCCTGCAAAACAATCTTCTTTTCTAAGTGCCGTGCCTCTTCCAAGCCTGGGCGGTCATGGTCATATTCCTCCATATGTCTCTGTTCATTGTTGCTCTGATCATTTATGTTTCCGTTATCTGCATCCATTTGCTAAGACTCTTAGTAAATGTCATCCGCTGTCGGCCCTTGCATCTTTTGCCATCCATTATTCCAGTCACTACGGTATTTTCAACAATTTTGTTACGCATAATGTGTCCGAAAAACTTCATCTGTTGTCGTCGTATTCGATTCAAAAGGTCACGACAAGTTGACATTCCTTGTAAAACATCTTCATTTTTAACATGATAAGCTATAAGTAGCATTCTTCTATAGAACCACATCTCTGTTGCCTAAGTTTCGATTCCACTACAGAAAAGATTGTCCAAACTTCACTTCCATATAACAATATTGGTTGAATATAGCATTGAAGAAGTCTTTTTTTGGTATCAGTTTATAATTTATGGCTTCAGAAAATCTTTGACATTCTGTCATATGCCTCCTTATCCATGGCTATTTTTCTGTTATTTCCTTTTAACACTTCCAATTTTTATGGATAAGTGACCCTAAATATATGACTGATTCTACTTGTTTGTCATTTTGACCTCTTACTTTGAATAAGCATGGCTGTGGCATTTTTAGTTTGCTAACTGTCATGCATTCTGTTTTCTTCATATTTATAGATAATCCACTAGCCTCACTATGATATAATACAATATATCCAACATTTCTTGAAGTTTATCTCGCAAGTCAGCAATAAGAACTATGTCATCAGCATAACGGATATTATTAAGATTGTATCCTCCAATTACTAAGCCTCTTATTTCATTGATATTCCTTATTATATTTTCGCT
>CAJHZI010000671.1:1427500-1655000 GCA_905160935.1 Enchytraeus crypticus | reverse complement strand
TACAACAAATAGTTTCCTTGCTATGACAATATTTCAAGCTGAGTTAGATCAGGATAGTTCCTTTAAAATCCGAAAAATACCAGAGGCCGAGCTTACGTTCGGTAAGACGTTTACGTAACCTTGCAACTTAGACGAAATTCCTTAGCTAAGAAGAATAACAACTTAATGCTGATCGCTCAAAGACACAACAAAAACCCTCCAAAATAACTCTGTACTCATTTCTCATGAAATATACTTCCCCATTTCATTTCACTCAATTCAAAAATAATAATGGCCGTCCTCTTCATTTCGTGTTTAATGTCTTCTAATTTCCCCTTGTTCTCATTGTTTTTACATTCTAAGTGCCTAAAATAAATCTCCTCATGCCATATTAAATCACTTCTTCATTGTCTATTTTAAATAAATATGATGTAAAACCTAAATATCTCAGTGTAGCCTTTCATAAATCGCCGTCATTTCGATGTTACCTGAAAAGAACGGTAACCAAGTTATTTGCAAGAAACAATCTACATGGTAAACTGGCAGGATCATCATGGGGCACCAAGGCAGACACCCTTCGAACATTGGCCCTAAGCTACTCGGTTGCAGAATGTTGCTGGCCTGTCTAGGAAACTTCAGCCCACTCAGGTCTAGTAGATGTAGAAGGAGAACTGAAAAAGACAGTACACCTTGAGTCGAGTATCCTGCGATCCACAGAAGTACAGTGACTCCCAGTGCTTGGTCATATCCCACCATTTGAACATCGTCGTGAAGCTGCAGCAGCAGAAATTCGAAAGAGAGTCAGAGATCAAGAAATTGAGTCCCTTCGCGGAGACATCGAAAAACCAGCCTCTGCTTGTATAGCATCTATGAAACAGATCTGGATTCACTCATCCCAGGAAGGATTGCCCAGATGAAATTAGATAGAGAAAATTGTGCGAAAGGTTAGATGTGGTCAATCATCATTTGATACCAGACCCTGAAGCTAATCCAACGGGTTTCGAACTTGCTCGTCGTAACTGGGTTCTGCTGAATCAGTTTCGCAATGGTCAAAGAAGATGTGCAGCGTGCGAGTAGAGGTGAGGTTTGACCAGTTTTGTTAGAAGTACTACGCAAACTACTTCAACTAAAAATAGAAGTATAAGTATAAGTAGGTATTTCTTTCCATGTATACATTGAAAGAAACATTTTACACGTTCTCATATTAGTTTCAAGTTATTTGATTTAATTATAATTGAAAACAAAGACTTAAAAATTAAGGTCAATGAAAATGTAGGCTATTATCTAAAAGGTCTGATATTTCTGAACTAAATGTTTTCGATATGTGCATGTGTTCGATAAACATGCACATGCTTCTATAGAATTTTAAAATTTGTCATAATATTTAATTTAGCCTTACCCTATTTAACATTTAATTTAGCCCTACACTAGGGGAGATTTTCTACCACCACAATTAAATTTAAATTACCATGATTAACTTGGACTCTCTATCTCTCTTTCTCTTCATCTCTAGTGTTCTGTCAAATGAAAGGTCCAACATAAGGCCTCCACTCTTCCCTATCTTCCATTTTCCTCTTCACGTACAAGAGTTTAATTCATCTACATTCCTAATCTCAGTCGTCTGCTTCTGCATCACTTTCCTTCCATTCTACGGTCTATGCCCTCCTTCAGTAAACTATTCCTTCTGCCTCTGCTTTTAAACTATCTCCCCTTAGAATGGTGGAGATAGTTTACTATAGGAGATCATAGCAGACACTGTTATGTTACGTTATATCCAACTTGAAGATGCATATGATGGTATGTGTCAGCAAGACTCGTTGTTGTGCCATGCATTGCTGAATACCATTGTCAAGGCAGGAGTAGAGATAATACTAATTATTACAATATACTCCAGCATGACCTTTGTACTTCCACTAGCACAGGGCAAGTACAGGGAACAATAGGCCTGCAGGCCTATTGTTCCGTGCCTGGGTCTGTGGCTGGAGTGAACACGAGTGTTGGAACTTAGAGAGTTGGCCGCAAGCGAGGAGCTTTGATTTTATTTTGTTGATAAACTTTAGTTTTCAGATTTAAGATAAATCTTATTAGACGTTATATTTTTCGCTAGTGACTATTTTATTACAGTGTACATTTGTTTTGACTCGGTATCGATCCACATGAGACAGTAAGGTTATATCGGATTGTATGTTAAGAAAGGCCTAGGAAGTGTTAGACTCATTTAGAGGGGAAAGTCCTATGAATAGGTAACCCCTGAGTGGTGCTTATTGTGGTTTATTAGAAACTGCCAGTGAAGATAACAGGACGTTAAACGGCCATAGGGAACTGAGGGTTCTAGGGTCGTGCGTTGCTGATAGTTACTTCGAGAAGGCCAGAAGTTGAGTTGGGGATTTTGAACTCAAGGAAGTTGTGATCGACTTGTGACATTTCATTAAGAGTGGATTCTAGGGTTTGATGTTGTAGTCATTAGGTATATTCTTATGGAAGAAATGAGGAAGTTGAATAGGAACTAGTTTGCCTTTATGTTCTTGTGAGATAGTATTTGGTGACGAGTGTTGCGATTTCTCCATAACTAAGTACTCCTCAACCTTTTTGCAGTCTGGTATTTAATTAGTAGTATTTTCGGTTCTTTCATTTTAGTTTGTATATTATTAAGTTATTTTCAACTCTATTATTAATATTTGATTATTAGATTTAATTCCGTCATTTGTCATATAAGGACAGTTTTCAGTTTCTTGTAATATATTATTTTCTTATATTGTGTTTGAGTAAAATAAAATATAATTGAAGTGAACTAAATACACTTCATTTAAAATACATTACCTATGTGTCTGTTATAATTTAACTGTAATTAGAAATTACAAATGGAAAGTAGTATCTACTATTATATCATTAACTTTAAGTTTAGAGTTTTAGAATTTATGAACCTGGTCCAGGCTAGGGTTCACCCTTAGAACCCTTCCCTGACAAGCATTAAGAATGCAGAGAAATAAATATAGTAATTAATATTATTCTTGCTAGCAAACAAGAATTACAACAGCAAAATTTACTGGATGGCAATCACATTAGCACAGAGTACCAGTAAAGACAAAAGGCTTGTACATTATACCACTTCAAAGGCTTGTCAGCAATAACCAAAACTACGATAACCAAAAATCCAAGCTTACAATTCAACAAAAAATAATGGCACAGTAAACAATCCAAATGAAAAATTTGGAAAACCAGTGAAAAACATTACTTCAATAATTTAATGTTGTACTTCAATAATAAGACATGGCTTTACTTCAATGAATATCAGAAATTTTTAACACTATGAAGAGTAGTAAATATTATGGGTTATTAGTAGTAAATATTAAATAAATGTTTACTTTTTTTACTCATATTATTATTTTTTCATTAATAGAAGAATAAATTGTAAAATAACATTTTTAAATTAAAAGAATAAATATATTACATTTCATTTATTTTTTCATATAATAAATCGATTAAATTATTGACTCAGCTACTTTCCATTCTTACATTTTAGCATTAAGATTAGTTCTTAGTTCTTGTAGCTTACCTCATTAGTTCTTATACTTGTAGTTTACAAAGGCTCAACAAAAGAATCATTGCTCCTTTAGACTAAATCAATAAAGTATTATAATACATTTTATACTAATGCATATAGATTGGCTGGAGCCAGTGGCGATGTCGGTAAGATATTCGACTGCAGATCAGTATGTGCGGGATTCAAATCCTAGGCTTGCCAGTCACTGATATCACTTTTGAGTGAGGAAACTGACGTTAACATTAGCTCTACCAGCTTTTTTAGAATCAGTATCAATGATACCTTTTAGAGAAAGCATTAACTTAGCATCAATATTACGTTTAGATTATAGACAATAGCCTATGGTACCCACTGCCAAACAATACATACAGAGGTATGTAATGTATACAGGCATATATACATACAGAGGTAGATAAATTATAAGCTGCCAAGTAATTGAATTACAAATGACTTTAAAATAAAACTGAAATACAAATTACAAGTTATTTTATCTTGTTCTCTTTCTCTCTAGTGTACTGCCAAGCGGTAGGTCCAAGGTACATATTCCTACACACATGCTGCCTTTCACGCTCCATAAAGAGTACACCATCGATTAACGAGTTAGTCCCTGCATAAATGACTATGCCTTATCCACATCTTAATGTAGCCAATAGCTCGGGAAAAATATGGCTTCTGAAGTGGTTTCCCGTTGACTTACTCAGTTCTATAATGGATTTACCGCCATTTAATCCTGGGGAAACTGGGGAAAATTGTGGGGGTCCCCTCTACCTTCCTCAGCTCCTGCCTTAGTCGTCTCGTAAGTACACACAGCAGCTTGTTTGCGGTTGCCCAGCAGTGGTCCCAACCACACCCGGGCTCAACACAGGGCATACTGGAGCATATTTTCATATATACACTGGGCATATTTTCTTAATAAAATTACAAATAATATAATTTCAAATTAAATCAATTACATTTATACATTGATTTTTCCAGTATGTCCACTTACAAATGATGCCAAACATAACAGTACACTGTCAATAAGTTCATTGGTACATTTGCATTTTTGTAATTTTCACAATATTGAAATATATCTCTAATTAGTAGGCTTCCACGAAGGAGCCTGCTAATTAAAAGAATAAATTATTTGAAAATAACACTAGGAAATGCAATAACAAATCTTAAGAAACTCACTAAACAGTAAAAATAGCGGTATAATTTTACTTTGTAGACCTGTGGACAATGTCAGGACTAGGTTTATCATCTATTACATTCAATTACAACTATTGTAATTGAATTACATATTTTAATTGTAGTTTGCAGTATTAATTACGTAATTCAATTACATTAGTTAAATTACTGCCCACCTCTGTATACAGACTTACCATCTTTATACCAATATGATTAATTTACAAATTCAATTAATATGTGAAGATTTACTTTATGATCATTTAGTCAGAGAATGCAGTATACAGAAGCTGAATTATTATTTTCTGGTGAAATATTAAGCTCTATACTGTTATATATTCTCTTTAGAATGTCTCAATAGTGTTGTAGTAAGAGGTGTACATATTCATGAAGTTTTAAATGACAAACCCTGAAGTGAATTGAACTCTCGATGACCAGAGTGGCGTAATATCTGAGCGTAATATCTCGGATATTCATAGGGCTGGTTACACGAAAAATGGAATAAGTTGCCGAACCGATTTAATGTGTCCTTAAAAGTGATAGATGTCATCATGTCAACGAGGTTGATCATTTCACTTTCACTATAGCGTGTGCTATTATTCATTGAGATATTCAATTAACACTCAGCGATGCAAAGAAAACTGCACCAATGCGGCAAAAGTAAAAAAACAGGCATTACAGTGAAATGATCAACTATGTTGATATCTCTCTCTTAGTGCACTGCCTACTGGCAGGTCCATGGTACATAACGCCTCCACTCTTCTCTGTCTTCCGCCTTCCTCTTCATTTCCACATATGAGTGGGTCTTTAAATCATCTAACATACCTAATCTCGGCCTGCCCCTGCCTCTTTTTCCTTCCATTCTACCTTCTATGACCTCTTTTAATAGACCTTCCCCCCTTAGAATGTGTCCTATCCATCTCTTCTTCCTATTTCTTAATGCATTTATCAACTTCTATCTGTGCCAACTCTCTCCAGGACTTCCTCATTTGTAACCTTTTGAGTCCAGCTAATCCTCTCCATTCTTCCCCAAATCCACATTTCCAATGCCTCCAGTTTCTTAATATCTTCCTTCCTTAAGGTCCATGTTTCACATCCATACAATAGCGTGGTCCAAACCAAAGTTTTCGCTATCTTTATCTTTGTGTCTTTCTTTAGACTTTTTGTTAATAGTTCTTTTCTACTACCAAAGGCCGCTTTTGCTTGTGCAATCCAAACTGCATATTTCCGTCTCACATTTCCCATCGTCGGTAATAGTATGACCCAAATATTTGAAACTCCTTACCTGTTCCAATTTCGTACCATTTATTGTGATATTAACTTCACCTCTATTATTGTACACTCTCATAACCTTAACGTTGATATCTATCACTTTTAATACCACAAGTTTAAACCGGTAGGCAATTTAGACCATTTTTCCGTTTAACCAATCCAGTGAATGTCCGAGATTTTGCTCTCAGATCAGCGCGGGTAAATGTTAGCATAATATTATAGTTAAGAATATTTCAATAAAAAACTATAACATTATAAAGACTAAAAACAGGTGGTTGCGTACAGTTGTTTTAAAAAAATTACATTTTATCTACGATATTAAATTGTATACTTATTTTTTCTTTTGCTTTAGGAATAGGGTTTTCCAAAGGACTTTCCACAACCATTATAGTCAAAGCTATTCTTGTTACTTCAACAACAACAACAATAACAACAACAACAACAACAACAGAATTGGAGTGCTATAATTGTCGTCCATCCTTTGTCTTATTTTCTTATTCGAAGTGAATTAATCATAGATATAAAAGAAATATTATATGTTGCTTATACTTCCATGGAACTGATCCCTTCAAATCTATATGAGCACACAAAAATATTAACTATAAGCTGCCATTTTACTAGGTTCAGTGGTGGAATTGTGCGGAAACGCATGGAAACGCCGTTCTGTTACCTTTTTCTGATGGAAACGATCAACATTCCTATTAAAAAATCGTAGAACTTAATAGGATCTCCCTGCTTTCTCTTTACTTTTTAGGATAGGATGGAACGGCGTTCACAAATAATAATAATAATAATAACAAAAATTAGAGTGCTACAGTCATCAATGACAACATCGAGCACTATAGAGACAAAATCAAGCCGGCGAGCAAAAAAAGAAGGTCCAAAAACGGTGCAAATTCCAAAATCCAGAAATTCAGTCCAAAGTAAAGGGAGTTAAAGAAAAGGTGGTTTAGGCGCAGATCGCTGCTCATGGACACTGGACGGAAAAGAGAGATGGAAAAGATATTATACACAAACAATGTAATACATTAATATGAACAGGCCGGGACGGATCCTGGAATTTTTTAAGGGGAGTCCGAAATTTTTCAGAGTGTACACGTTTTTTGGTTACGCCCTGCCTTCTTCGGGACATGTGACGTAATCAGAAAAAATGTTGTGGGGGCCCAAATATACACTAGTGCGGTCAGCTCATAGAGTGAGTGTATCCCCATAGCTTAATACCCCCCCCCCCCCATCACTCATACCCGTACTAAAGTAAGAGAAAAACCTAAAATGCATAAAATTATACATTCGTTTTGGAAAAAGTAAGTTAATTTTTCACCTCTGAAGAAACTCAGCGGATCTGGACGAATTGCGAATTAATTAAAGTGACCTGATTTTAGCGGCAGGGTAGAGTTTAAACCCCTCTCAGCCAAGGCTGTTTACACCACTGCCCCGGGACAGATTTCACATTTTTAACTTACGCCCTTTTTTCCTCATAAACAGTGGTTAAAGTGAAATAGAGAGTTAGAGAAACCGGTCAACATTTTTCGGGTCCCCATCCATTACACAGGCTTTTAGTATACCAAATGTGGGCCCCTAGTCTCATGTTTGAACAAATTAGAGCTAGCGGAACTGAGTTCCATCTCGTAACCCGCCACCCTCTCCAATCACTGCCCTTACAAACATATTTACACATAGAAATTGCTATAGAAACAAAGAATATATAGTTTAACATTTTATATCGGCGGCCTAAGGGGGGGAACCGGGGCCCCCTGGGCCCCCTAGATTCGCCACTGAAAATGAAGATCTTCAGTACTTTAAGAGTTTACGTGCGAGACATCTCAATTAGCTGCTGAATCTTCACTGTTTACGTCACGCGACGGCGCTGTTAAATTGTATATATATATATATATTATATAGATATATCTATATATCGAATATATATATATATATCTAATATAGATATATATATATATATATATATATATATATATATATATATATACAATTATATATTTACATTACAATAAAAATTAAAAATGCATTAAAATATATATATATATATATATATATATATATATATATATATATTAGAGATGGGAATTTTATGAATTTCCAGAGTTCGGGTTCGGTTGGTTGGGTTCGTTAAAAATGAAAGTTCGGTTCGGTTCGGGTTCGGTTAGCAGTTGACAATTTGAGAGTTCGGTTCGGTTCGTTGAAAATGAAAATTCGGTTCGATTCATGTTCGGTTCTAACAAGGGTTCGGTTCGGGTTCGGCTTGCTTTCCAACTCGCAAGAGTTCGATTCGAGTTCGAAATGGTTTGGTTTGGATAATGTTGCAATTGTTTAACTTTACTTATAATAGTCATGGTTATGACGAACATGCTTAAAATGGTTTATGGTAAATATGCTTAAAAATTAATAAAGTCATAATAGCTGTCACATTTTTTCACCTGGGTAAAAATATGACAATGAAAAAGGAGAGAAGTAGTATTTATTCCTGTACATTTCTTAAAATATTGTTAGTTGACCAACAAATGTTCATAATTAGCAACATAATGTTCATAATTTTGTTATTGTATCTGAAATATTTTCCTTGATTATAACGAGCAAATAGAATGCTTCATCAATTTTTAAATTTTTATTGTCACTATAGGCCTAATATAAGGGTAATATTAGATACGTTTATAATTAAGTGGAAATGTCTTGGCTAAAATTTGATCCAGTATTTCAGAAACAAAGTGCAATTCAGTAACATAAAATGTCAAATAAAGATGATTTAGTAAACGCGTAAACTGAAACCGAGATGTTCAGAGCAACAATGAACAGAGATATATGGAGGAATATGACCATGACCGCCCAGGCTTGGAGCATGCACGGCACTTAGAGAAGAAGAAGAAGTAAACACGTGTACTTCCATAGAAAAATGATTATAATATACACCGATTGCTATCGGTGTATATTATAATCATTGGTCGACCAGTAATATGCTTCATAATTTGCTTTAGGGTTTCAATTTGAAACTCTCAGATCAATTATGAAGTTACGAAAATAGTTATGAAATTATTGCATAGCTATGGTGAAAAATTAATTACTTCAGGTAGCCTTAACACATATAGAATGTCATATATAATTATTTGTAAATCTGGCTGCTTTTAAAAAAAAATTCATAATTTGAATTTAACAAGAACCAATCCACCTAGATTGAGTCAAGCATTTTCAGATTTTTATGGGATACCCTCATCACTTTTGTCTCTTTGATGTTAATCTTCATTCCATATTTCAATGCCTTATCATTCAGACTATCCATTATCGTTCGTCTGTAGGCCCGTCTCGCTTCCCGCTACCATTCCTTTGCACCGCTACCATTTTAAAATTTGTGTCGGAACCAGCCTTACCTGAATATATGCTGTTAGATACTGTAAGACGTGTAAATGCAAAAACTAATATATATATATATATATATATATATATATATATATATATATATATATTTGTATTGTTCTTACTATCTTTATTTAATGTCAGGCTGGTGAAGAAGAAGGGAACTCCAAGAGTTTGGTTCAGTTCGGTTTGGACGAAGTCTGGGTTCGGGTTCGGCCAAAGTTTGGGTTCGAGTTCGGTTCGGTTCGGTCAATATTATAGATTTTAGGGTTCGGTTCGGGTTCGGTTCGATTCCCATCTCTAATATATATATATATATATATATATATATATATATATATATATATATATATATATATACTGTATATAGGCCTACTAGCTGACCCGGCGAACTTTGTACCGCCTTTCAGTCAAAGAATGTCGTGTAACCTTATGTGTTGAAATGAAATTATTTTATTTGTTAAATATAGAATACCCCCCAAAAATGCTTGATTTTTTAAAATACGTTTTTGAAAAACTTCCTTTTTAATTTAGCCCCCAATCCCCCCCCCCTTTCTACCCTCCCACTCCCCTGCCAATCCCCAATTTTTTAAACAATAGAACTATTTTTTCCAAAAATAAAACAAAAACCCTTTCCGTAAAAATCTCCCCATCGCCCAACCCCAATTTCCCAAAAAATACCCCCAAAAATGTTTAATTTTTCTCAAAACTTTAAAAAAACTACTTTTAAATAATTTACCTCACCCTAACCCAAATTCCTTCCTCCCCTCCCCTTCCTATCCCCAAAAGAAATTGAAATTTTTTGGGTTATTTTTTGAGGAGGGGTTGAGATAGTGGGCGACGGCGCCCCCCAATAATTTCTGGGGGCGGGGTGAACGTATATTTTTACCCCCCCCCATAATGCCCCCTCCAATAATTTCTCTTCGTAGTGAGCTTTAGCTAATATACATGTGTTATTATTCTCAAGTAATACTATGTGTTTATTAATTAAAATTTTATCGTAAATTAATTTTTGTCATCAGCCTAAATCAGATATGGTAGTATAAAGTGAAAACACAGGCAGTATGACATTGCATAAAATCGTGCATTAGGCTAAGCTATTGCCGAGCTCCAGGTTATCCAGATGAAAGCGATAAATACGTCACTGGACACGTCATTTTGGCCGGGGTCGGCATTAAAGCAAGCCGGCTTTCTGAAGTACTGAAGTGGCCTAATAACCTGGTATCGGCAAAACAATATTATAATAATCTGTAATCTACTTAATATGAAAACATGTCATAATCATTACTATTCATTATAATGAATTAGAGTCAATTGTTACCGTCATGTAAGCCTATAATCTATCCAGTTTTCATCGAAATGTATAGCCTATACAACTATATTATTATATAGCTATATAATTTATAGCCTAGGTTATAGTATGTGGGAGTGGTTTGGTGTCTCCAAAGGCTGATTGATAGTGACTGACGCAGTCCACGCGACTGTTCATAAACTGATCTACTCAACCGTAACGTTAATCCAGAGCCTTCGATTGTCAATAACTTACTCTCTCAGCTCGCCGAGTCCACTGGACTAGGCCTACAGTTACTACGGGTCACGTATGGTGCGATCATTGCACTGAAGCGTCAGCTTTCACTAGACAGTATAAGCGTAACTGACGTGAATGATGAACCGTTTACTCAGGTTACTAAAAAGGGCAAGCGAGCGGCTATCGGGAAGTTAAGTCAACGTCAGACTCAGCCTGTAATCACGGTCAATCTTAATTCTACACCTCAAAATAAAAAAAACCGACTTGATGTGCGTTGTGTGTAATGAACCTTGAACTAGTGTGAACGCTTTACGGTGCGACACGTGTGATCAACATTACCATCTTAAATGCTGTGGAGTAGGTGAGTCTGATCATCAATTGATCATAAAACTTATTGATACCATTGGATGGAACTGTAGGATATGTAGAGACGACATCATGAGTGAAATCAATCAGTTGCGCAAAACTGTTTCAACACTAGAGAGTAAACTGAATCAAATCTCAATGAAATTACATAATAGTACTGATGTTCCACATCAGGGTTCAACCTCTGTGCCGAATAATAAGCATATTAATCCAGTAGTGAACACAAACTTACAACCTTCAAACAGCGTGAATCCATCCAAACTCAGTTATGCAAGCGTTGTAAAGCTGGTACATAAATCTGTCAAGGAGGTTAATCAGAGGCAAAAGAACGTAATAGTCGCTGGACTTAAAGAAGTTGAAGGAGGTGATGATGTCGATACATTTAGTAATCTGTGTGAAATGGAGCTTGGTATTAAACCACTGGTGATCCGGGAGGGTACTCGGCGTCTCGGCAAATCTAGTGGCGCAGGTCCCCGAAAGTTATTGGTAAAGCTTAACACTGAGGCATCCGCGCTTGATATTGTCTATTACGCCAAAAACCTATGATCATCAACTGACCCCTACATATCAAGAAATATTTACATTAATCGCGATCTCACGAAAGAAGAGGCTAAGTTAGCCTTTGAACGGAGACAAACCAGACGACAGAGGTTGACGGCTGGAAACGCTCTACAATCGGATAATATGCCAATGGCTCAACGAAATTCTGGACATGCAGGAACTAGGTCCTCATCCGTTACTTTTGTCAACAGTTCTAGGAAAGTCAATGTTGCTTCAATTGCAGTGAATGACAGTACAAAGGTGGCAGATAACACTCCTGTTGATCCTGCCTGTACCTACAATCCAAATAGAGGACTTATCAAAAATCCGAATGCAGCAAATGCTACCACAGCAGTGCCCTCTACGAGCAATCTAAATGTGAATGCGACAGCGTTTAAAACGTGAATGCTACTGACAATCAGCTGCCTTTTAGACGATGACTAAATTGTCCTTCTGACTCAAGAAATAAACAATTAGATCCTATTCTGGATCAAAATCTTAGTAAGCTTCTAGCATTTAAGTATTTCAATGCACGCATCCTTAAAACCAAATTATCTGATCTTCATTATCTTATTTATAGTGATAATGCTCCACATATTATTTGCGTATCAGAATCCTGGTTGAATAAGTCTGTTACTGATGCAATTATTGATCCGAATGGCTGGTATACAGTTTATAGATGCGATCGTGTAAACAAGTCTGGAGATGGTGTATTGGTTCTTATTCGTAATATAATTTATAAAAATAATATACATTTCTCTGATAAATTTCCGCTCATTGAAAATGTGTGATTTGATTTTATTGAAAATTCTAATTTGCGCTGTTTGGTCCTGTATAGGCCACCCGATCGATCGCTGGAAGTAATGAAACAAATTTGTGATTTGATTGAGTTCTGTTGCAATGATAGTAAGACATTAATTATAGTAGGTGATTTGAACTGTCCAAATGTTGATTGGTTTAATCATTTATGTACTTCAGATGGAATCCAAGATCTATTCCATGACACTGTAAATGGACTAGGTTTCGTCCAGTTTATCGATAAACCTACCCGTGGTGAAAATATTCTGGATATTTTATTATGTAATGATCCACTTTTAATATCGAATGTTTTTATCAAAGAACCTTTTAGCAATAGTGATCATGAATCTATGTATTTTATTGTAAATTTTCTTGTAAATGATGATTATGATGATGAAGATTTTATTAATGATTTTGTACCTGATAATAATTGCAACCTGCAATCAGTTAACAAGAGCTATAACTGGTCCAGAGCTGATTGGTCAGCTATGAGGGATTTCTTTATCTCCTTTGATTGGTCATTCTGTTTCAAATGAGATTCATCTATTGAGGAAATTACTTGCTGTTTCTATTCTGTGCTAAAATATGCAATAGATAACTTTGTGCCGGAAATAATAAAAACAAAAAAGCGATGTAATAACAAAAGAAAGATCTAGCCTAAACTGATTAGGAAAATGCTAGCATGTAAGGCCAGGTTACGGCGCAAACAAAGATGCTCAAAAACTTAAAAAGTAAAATTGCATACAGGAAGGCGGCTATCAAATGTAAAAACTATCTATACTTACATGAAGCAGATGTGGAGGCAAAAATACTTTCTACTAATGATATGGGACGATTTTATCGATATATTAACTCTCAACTTAGCTGTAAGTATTTATTTACTAATGGCATTGCGCCATTAGTAAATTCTGCCGGGAATTACATTTTTGACAATCGTGATAAGGCAAATTTCATAAATAATTATTTTGCAAGTGCGCACATCTCTGATAATGGTATTATACCATTATTAGAATCTGCAGCTTCACAAAATAAATATAAATTGACCGAAGTAACTTTTACAAATAATAGAGTATTTGGAATCTTGAAAAAACTAAAAAATCCTTCGCTTCAGGGCCTGATGGCATACCTTCCATTTTCTTTAAGAAATTGGCTTCAAGCTTAGCAGATCCACTATGCAAGCTGCTTAAATGTATATTTGCTAGCAAAAAAATCCCAAACATGCTTATGTCACCCCGGTATTTAAAGGCGGCAAATCTTGCTTAGTAGACCATTACAGACCAATATCATTAACTTGTGTGGTCTGTAAAATTTGTGAGAGTGTAATCAAATTGGATCTGATACATTTTTTTAGTGAAAATAACATGATTACAAATGCTCAACATGGTTTCATGGCTAAGCATTCCACATGTACGAATCGAATGCAATCCTTAAATCATTGGACGCTTAGTCCGAAGGATGGCTATTTTACCAGAGTAGCATATATTGATTTTGCTAAAGCATTTGGTTCTGTGAGCCATCCAAAATTAATTTATAAGCTCTCCATGATGGGCATTAGTGGATCACTACTAGATACACTAACATCACACTTAGAAAACCGGTCCCAACAAATCAAAATATGTCATACTTTATCTGATATCATAAATATTGACAGCGGAGTCCCGCAGGGTAGTGTTCTAGGACCTATCCTTTTCGTAGTATATATAAACGACCTTGCTTATGTCTTTCCAGAATCAGTTAAAACAAAATGCTTTGCAGACGATGTAAAATTATACTCTGTAATTAAATGTAATGCAGATTTGGAAAGTTTTCAAAAGAGTCTAGACCAATTGTCAATTTGGGCAAAGAATTGGCAATTAGGAATATCAATAAAAAAATTTTGTACGATGAATATCACTAATAAAGACGTCTCAAATTTTGATAAACTTAATAAAGTAGAAAATATTGAAATCAATTCTGTTGATCAGTTGCGTGATTTAGGTATTGTGGTTGATTCTAAACTTAATTTTTCTGCACATATAGCTAAGATAGTGTATTTGGCTAAACAACGTATTTCCTTTTTATTTCGAGCCTTCAAAACTCGTGATACCAGACTGTTACTTATTGCATATAAATCGATATTCTGACTATACTAGATTATTGCTCTTCTCTCTTTTTCTTTCACTGTTTGTAACTGTTCTCCATTTTTATCCTTTAAGTCGTAAGTCGTTTCGACTTGTATGCAAATCCAAATCCTATCTCTTTTTGATTGTCTACAGACCACCTTCTTTATCCAAGGCCAATTTCATTTCTGATTTTTCCTTGCTTCTAGAAGATATTGCCTCATCACCCACTGATTTAATAATTATGGGTGATTTCAGCATCCACCTTGATTCCGATGACCATTATTCTTCTGCCTTTTTATCAACACTTAATGCCCTTGATCTCACACAACATGTATCTTCCCCTACTCACTCCTCTGGTCAAATTCTTGATCTGCTTATTACTCGAAATAACATGTCTTTCTTGATCATGGAATCTCTGATCCTTCATTATCAGATCACTGTGCGATTTTCTGTAAATTGCCTGTGACTGTTAATGAATGTACACCCTTCCAGAACACTTAAAACTTATAGAAAACTCTCTTCTATTAACATTGGGGCCTCTGCTGATATTGTGTTCTCTTCTTTGTATTTTAATCCATCTTTAATTGTTACCGAATATTCAGCTCAATTTAGCTCCGTACTTTCTTCCACATTAGACAAACCTGCCCCTCTCACAACCATTCATTGCCGCTCAAATCCTAGGAAACCATTCATTTCTGAAGAAATCCTTAAACAAAAATCTGAAAGTTCAAAACTCGAAACTAATTTCAGGAAGGATCTGAAAAATCCATCTGAACTACAAAATCCAGACATTAAGTCCAAATACCTCAAACAAAGAAAATTATTAAATAAAATGATTAGTTCTGCTAAAAGCTTGTATTATCAAAATCTAATCTCGCAGAATCAAAATTGACCCAAGAAATTATGGGGAGCACTCGATTCTCTGCTTGATCGCACCATTCCCAAGTCACTCCCCTCTAGCTCCTCACCATCATCTCTTGCTACCTCTTTCCTCAACTTTTTCGATGACAAAATTCCCAAACTCTGTAGCTCTATACCCTCCAACTCTATTGACATAGACAACACCATTTCTGTAAATATGCCTGAGCCACTACTTTTTAGTTTTGAACCAGCTAAACCGGAAGAAATACGCAATTTTATTCTTCGCTGAACCGACTCATCTTACTGCCTTGATGTTATTCCTACACGATTACTGAAATCCTGTATTGATGTTTTAGTTTCTCCTATTACATACTTAATCAACCTCTCACTCTCATAAGGTATCTTCCCAACCTCCTTCAAACAAGCAGTTGTACCTCCTTTGCTAAAGAGCCTTCTCTACCAAAAGATGATCTTTCCAGTTACCGTCCTATTTCCAATCTTAACTTCATCTCTAAACTTTTTGAAAAGGTAATTTATACCCGTTTATGCACTCATCTTGATTCTTTCCCTTCTCTCTCTCATTATCAATCTGCCGATTGAAAACTCCATTCTACTGAAACCGCTCTTCTTCGTATACATAATGATCTTAGCTTGGCCATGAGTAGCAAACAGGTTTCTGCCTTGGTACTTCTAGATCTCTCTGCTGCCTTCGATACAATTGACCATGGCATTCTAATAAATAGGCTTAAATCTTGTTTTGGCATTTCTGATTCTGCTTTTTCCCTTCTTACATCATATCTCTCATGTCGCACACAATCAGTTGTTATTGGTCAAAATCGCTCTTCTAAACTACCCCTCCTACGCGGTGTTCCTCAAGGTTCAGTGTTAGGTCCATTGCTCTTCTCTTTATATATCACTCCTCTTAGCTACTTGCTTGCTCAGTCTTCCATAAATTTTCATTTCTATGCAGAAGACACTCAACTGTATATTTCCTTTTCTAATCATGATTCCGATCAGAAACTGACCCATCTCTCATCCATTCTAGATAAGGTTTATTCCTGGTTTTGTGCTAACCGTCTTGCTGTTAATCCCTCCAAAACTGAATACCTTGTAATTGGCACTCCTTTGCAAAGAAATAAAATTACTAATAATTCTGTTAATTTTCAGAATCTTGCTCTTTCACCTTCTCGATCCGCCAAAAACCTTGGAGTCATATTTGATGAAAACCTTGACTTTAAATCCCATATATCTTCTGTTTGTCGCGCTTCTTTCTTTCAGATTCGTCAGTGTAGGCAAATACGTCCATCCCTTACTAGAAATTCAGCCACTATCCTTGCTAATTCTATAGTTCATTCAAAGTTCGACTACTGTAATTCATTATTACATGGATTGCCTACTTCTTCTCTCAATCGTTTGCAGCACGTCCAAAATTCTCTTGCACGTGTTGTTTGCAAGTCCTCTCCACTTCAATTTCGCTCTCTTTCGCAGAGGAAGGGTAACGCTGTCAAGATGGCTGCTTTGGAATTATTTGTAAACAGAAAGTGCAATAAATTTATGTTTTCAATTGTCCTAGTCGCCTTCTTCTACGTCAATTGCAGCGTTGCGGAACCCAGGTGTGATTGTTCCTTAGTAGAAATAAATTCTCTGTCTCTATCTCCCTCTCTCTACATATGTATATATCATTTTTCCATTACTCACGCATTCTGTCGAAACGTGGTACTTACTAAAACGTGTTTGTTTTTGTTTGTTTTGTTGTTGTTGTTTGACTGTGGAATAGATTTTAATAATAGTATTGCCACATAATTCAATTAAACTTGTGTCAATGTAAATTCTGTCTAAAATAGTGCATTTCATTCTTTCTTTCCAATAATATTTACATTATTTACGTGTTAACCCTTATTCCACTCATTATTGCCCATTGCACCGCCAATCACTCTCATGGCTCTCATCAATCGAATAAATTCTCTTCGCACCAAAGTCTCACTATACTCTCTCAACATTCGCTCACGCTCCAACCCTGACCATATCATTGCACTTCACGATTTGGCCAGTACCTATAAATTAGACTGTTTTGCTATCAATGAAACTTGGTTGTCAGCCAAAATCTCACCCAGCGAGCTAATGGCCATCCTTCCACCTGGTTACGAAATGCATATTGCTAACCGTGATACCAGAATCTCCGGTGCTAAGGGTGGTGAAGTGGCTCTCCTATTTAGGACGCCTTTCACACTCTTAAGCAGTTACTCACATAAATTTTCCAGTTTTGAAGCTATTTCAGCCACTGCTAAATTTAACTCTTGTACACTGCACGTTGTTTCAGTGTACCGTCCCCCTTCGTCATCTCCATATGCCAAACCTTTCTCTCTATGTTTCTGTCGGAGTTTGCTGCATTGCTTTCCTCTCTCACTGCATCCAGATCTGATTTTGTCATAACCGGTGATCTAAATATTCATGTTGATCAACCACTTGATCACTCAACACAGCAATTCAATAGTCTACTCAAATCCTGTAATGGCTTTTATAATGTAATGATGCTTAAATCATGTATTATTTATTTTCTTATCAGGGCACATGTTAGAGTCTTCGGACCTTAGTGTCCTTTTCATTTCATGTGAATTGCTGTATTTTGTGAGACTTTTATATCTCTATTGCGTGAAATGATTGAATCATTTAAATTTTAAAAAAATAAATTAAAATAGTAGTAGCCTAGTAGGCCTATGTAAGATTATTTGTCTCAATAGTGCCCGATGTTGTCATTGATGACAGTAGCACTCTAATTGTTGTTATTATGTTGTTATTGTTATTATATCAGAAATACAAATATTACAAATAATGCTAGAGACCTTAATAGTAAAGCTGTCAATGATCCTAGAGTAGTAAAATCATCTTGTAATTTAAAGAATATCCTTATTAATATATCTATCTATTGATATTCTGTGTAACGTCCAGACCATGGCACAGGGTAGGGTCTGACATCAATTATTATATCCTAGCTGCACTTTCTTAGCACCAGCTTCTCGTTAGCCTATATAGATCATAGATACAGCTCTTTCAATGTCCTTACCAATATCTTGGATATTCTCAAGTATGTACAGGCGCCTTGGGGGGGGGGGGGAGATGAAAGATATAATCGAAATTCGCCTTAATTGATTTAGGCAGTATTACTGCCTAAATCAATTAAATTAACAAAGAATTCTAGTAGGGGCCTATATGTGGAATTAGATGAAAAATTAGCTTTATAATCTTATGGTAAAGGGAGGGACAGATCTGAAATCGACGCGAAGGTCTTAAATGTTACACAATGAAATGCTGGGTGTCCCTGCTTAGGCGGGAAGCTAGGGCTGTTAGGTTACTTCTATTTTATTATATACTTTAAGAACTCGAGGCCTTTTACATATTATTTCATATTCTATTACAAACATTCATATATACATACATACATGACGATACTGTCATGTATGTATACATGACAGTATCGTCATGTATACATACGTCAAGTATATACTGTCACACTTGTCTCTAAATCATTAATGGCTTGTTACAGTTACCGTTCATTTAATAAAATGTAACTTCTAAAAGTTAATGCTTAGAAATATAACTCCACTATATTACCCAGATAGAAGCTGCCGTCCACAGAAGACGTCGACAACCCTATAGAAAGACCTACTAAAACTCCGTTTCTACTAACGACATACTACACTACTATCTCAGAAACTAATTAAGAACTCAGCATACTAGAGATAGAGCATTCTAGCGATAGAGCGCATACTAGATATCTGGAATAAGTAGGAAACCCGTTTATATAGTATCCTACAAGAAGAAGCGCGACGCATGCGCACTGGACAGGATTTGAATCCATGAACAACTACATGCCAATGAAGCATATAATTGATATTCCAGTGAAGAGAGATACAAGGTTTAAGTGTCATTAATTAACTATGGAATAGGAAAGGTAAATAAGAGTGGATTAAACTAGTCAAAGGACAACGAGATATAGGACAGGAAAATAACCATTAATAATAGTGAATGAAAGACCAGAATGCTTTCATTCCACTATAATAACTACTAAAGCATTAATACTACAGCATTAATTTTTTAGCGTAATTCGATCCACATCTATTAATAGAGTAAAACCCTTCGGTTAACATTTTATTTATATTTATTTTAATTTTATTTATTTATTGCTTTATTTCAGGCGTAAAAACCCATATATGAATCTTGCACATAGAACAATGCGACAAAAACCAGAAAAGCAAATAGGCTGCGCATAAATTGAGCTATAGACCTAAAACATTTACTTATAGAATTAAGCATACAAGGCTATAATAGGCTCAGAACATCAAAACACTTAACTAGCATAATTATTAGCATTATCCAGCAAGCACATTCTAAACTTTAATCTGTAATTAGAAAGGAGAGTATCAAAACTAGGTAATCCGGTTTCTAGTAGCACGATGGTTAGGCTGCTGTAACGTTTGTATCCAAAAAATATTTTAATACATTTATTATAGCAAGATCGAAACTTCTCTATTGAACCTATTGTAAACGACGACCATAGTGCCGCATCATAGAAGCACATACAATAGGATTTGAACAGGACCTTCTCAACATTAAGAGAGCAATAAGCAAATCTACGCTTTAATATATTCGTACGCATAAACATACCACGTATTTCACGCTGTATATCGTTATTATCACGACCATCATTGGTTATAATATGACCTAAATATTTAAACTGCGTTACATAATTAATAAAAGAATTGTCCAACTTAAATCTTGGAAATTCCTCTAATACACTCCAATTTCGATCCTTAGGGGCAAATATCATGGCGACAGTTTTACTAATATTAAAAGACATGTTAATAACTTTAGCGTTAAACTGAAGCACATCTATTAAATACTGTAAAGCTCTCCACAAAAGAGCAATGAGAACGATATCATCAGCATATGCAAGAATGCTAATTAATCTATTATTAATTGCACAACCAATCCCGGTATCTACTACAGCTCTAACCATATCGCGTATATATCTAGAGAACAAATACGGTGAAATATTTATTTAATATATTTTATTTGTGAGCGAAATAATAAATAATAAATTAAAAAATGAAAACAAAATAAAAAATAAAGCACAAATATATTAAATATTTTATTTGTGAACGAAACTGCAGGTTGTGAATTATTGGCAAAAGTTGACGATTACTGAAAAATATTATAAAATATCATAATTCCTCCAGATTAGCTATCGTCTTCAGAAATGTAGGCTGAAACCTAGCCTAAGGAACTCACGTTTCAGAAGAAACCCTACATAAAATGGTTTCTCATAACAGAACTCAAACGAGTTATTGTTTAAGTTATTGAATAGTTGAAGCCAAAATGTTTAGTTTTTACATATGAATATAATAAATGTAAATGTAAATATTTTATTGCAACATTCAACATTTATAATTTTGTATACATTTACCAATACTGATAGTAACGGTGTCAGTAACGGTGTCAGTAAATGATTGCAATGGTGTCAGTTGAAGGGCGATATTCAATTATTTATTTCAGTTATCGTAATTATTTCGATAACTATGGCCGAGTGAATATAGAAGATTAAACAATGAGCTTGGAATAACAATGCAAACAAAGCGACAGATGGGTGGGTGAAAATTGTGATGAATTGACCGAATTTGAGAGTAGAGGGCTTTCTTACCAGGAAGTCAGGCAATTGACAAGTACCGATAAGAAAAGGAAACGAGAAGCAACGAATTTCAGCACAAATGGAAGAGATGGGGAATTGAAGACGGCGCTGGAAATGTTTAAAGGAGGATGGAGAGAATATGTAGAGGAGACAGGGGCTGATCCAGGAATTTTTTAAGGGGGGCCCGAAATTTTTTTGTAGAGTGTACACATTTTTTGCTTACGCCCCGCTTTCTTCGGTACATGTGACGCAACCAGAAAAAATGCTGTGTGGGGGAGCTCAAATTTTTTCAGCATACTGCGCTCGGCTCATAGAGTGAGTATATCCCCGTATCTTAGCCCCCCCCCTCACACTCATACCCGCACTAAAGTGAGAGAAAAACCTAAAATGCATAAATTCCTACACTTGCTAAGGAAAAAAGTAGGTTAATTGTTTTTAACTTCTGAAGAAACTCAGCGGATCTGGACCAATTGCTAAAGTGACCTAATTTCAACGGAAGACGGGGGCTTAAGCCCCTCGATCCCAGCCATGGCTGCTTGCACCACTGTTCCGGGACAGAGTTCACATTTTTTACTTACACCCTTTTTCTCTTATACGGTGGTTAAAGTGAAAATTGAGAGCTAGTGAAACCGTTAACAAAATTCCAGGTAGTCAAACTCTTCGAGTTCCCCCTTGTACCCCCCCCCCCAGCCCCCTAACGCCCTTAAAACATATTTATACCTATAAATTGCTAAAGAAACAATGAAAATATAGTTTAATATTTTTTATTGTCGGGCCTAAGGGGGGAGCCGGGCCCCCTGCCCCCCTGGATCCGCCACTGAGGAGCTGTATGATAAGGCTGGGAACCAGGTCAAAAAGACTTTGAACTCGACGAGGAAAATGAAATAGGAAGTGATGCATAGGGCCCAGAAATACGGGAGGATAATTTTCTGCAAATAATGGCATGACGAAAGAAAAAACAGCAGGATTAATGATATTCCAGATGAATTGATCCTCTAAATGTGACGATTCATTGTCAAGGTTGAAAGATATAGCCAATAGGAAATAAGTAAACAGCCATTTGAAGGTGAAGGCCGGACGCAGTGTGTTGACACACCAATGCTGTTTTTGTATTGTCCATCCTAGCATTTTGATCTTAAAAGCACAAAATAATCATTTTCAATGTGTTTCTCTCTTATAAGAAGATAGGAAATTGTAAAATACTTTGCAGCTATATGTAATCATCCGATACTACAGCGTAAATACAAATTGATATAAATATCAATTTAAAGAACATTTTATCATTTTTCCTATATTTATCACTGTGTTCAATGATCTACTATCAGCTGTAGCGTCGTCACATGAACGGTGACTTCATGACTTTTATGCGGGATCCTGCATAAAAGTCATTGAAGCAAGGTTCAACACTTTTGGATCATCACTCAATCTAGTCTGACTGCTGTTTTGGTTGATCGGTCCATTGGATCGACTAGGGCGATGGTCGGGTTTCAGGTATATAGTGATTCACCAGTACGCCTTACGTCTTGAAGAGTAACCTTTCAAGCTTCTGACCTTGACGTTAACCCATGCATCATAAAAAGGTAATGACCTTGAATTAACTAGGATTTTACACCATAACAGACGATGGGAAATGCGAGGCAGAAATTTGTAGCAGGAAAAAACTCTTCTTAACAAGAAGTCTAAAGAAAACCACAAAGATAAAGATAGTGTAAGCTTTGGTATGCACTGCGCCATTTTATAGATGTGAAACATGGTCATAAATGGACGAAGATGTCAGGGAACTAGAGGCGCTGGAAAAGTGGATATGGAGAAGAATAGGAAATATTAGCTGGACCCAAAAGGTTACAAATGAAGAATAAATAATCGCATTCAGTCGAAAGTGGATATGATAAATTGAGCAAGACACAATTTGGTTTTAGGAAAGGATGCGGCACAAGAGAAGCAATAGGAGTAATGCAGATCCTTTGTGAAAGAAGCTTAGAATATGGGAATGACGTTTTTGTATGTTTTGTAGACGTTGAGGATGCCTTTGACAGGATTGATTGGATAACCATGTTGAATATCTTGAAAAGTATAGGAATTTACTGGAGGGGTAGAAGACTAATTTTATACATGTACATAAATCACAGAGCAGTAATCAAAATCCAGCAATAATGCTCATAAAGAAGGTGAAATAGGACGTGGAGTAAGACAAGTACGTAGCTTTGCGACGTTGCTGTTTAACATTTACGCCGAGGTAATGATGGAGGAAGCCACGGAAGACATGGACGAGAGAATAAAAATAAGAGGAAAATTGTTACAAGATGCAAGATTTGCAGAGATGTCCTAGGAATGGTAGCGGGAAGTGAGATTGGATTGCCGAAGATAATGGAGAGTCTGAATAATACGGCATTGAAGTATGGAATGAAGATTAACATAAAAAAGACAAAAGTGATGAGAGTGTCCCAGAATAGAGGTAAAGTCAATATATATGGTACGAGATTGTAAGGAGTTTCATATATTTAGATAATACTATAGGAGATGATGGGAAATTTGAGACTAAAATATGCAGTAGAAATGCAAAAGCAAAAGAGGCCTTCGGTAATAGGAAAGGCTTTGAAATAAAATGTCTAAAGGAGACAAAAAGATAATGATGGTGAAACCCATGATATGAACCACGCTGTTTTATGGATGTGAAACATGAACCTTTAGCAAGGAAGATATCAAGAAACTAGAAATTTGAATAAAATTAAAGTAAACTATTGAAATGTGGATCGATATGGAGAAGAATGGAAAATATTAGCTGGACCAAAAAGTTACAAATTAAGAAGTCAAATAGACAGTTAATACATGGTATACAAAATAGGTAGAATTGGATAGACCCATTCTAAGAGGTGGCAGTTCACTAAAAGCTAGATGGAAAGTTAAATAAAGGGAAAAAGAAGCAGAGGCTGACTGAGATTAGGAATGCTAGATGATTTATAGTTTCACTCACATGTGGACTTGAAGAGAAAAACGTACAGCAGAGAAGAGTGGAGGCGCCATATGCATGGACCTGCCGGTAGGTAGTGCTCTGGAAAAGAGAGATAGTAAAGGATTCATTTTTATTTTAATTGAAGATAATCAATTCTGTTTAGTTATCTATTTCCGTTTATTTATTTTCTATTAGGACGTCATTATTGCGTTTAATTGCTTTATGGCTTTATACAGAAAAGCAAATAAATGCGGGCAGTGAAAACGAAAATGTAAATGCCTGCTGCAAATCACCCTTTAGGGATGTGTTGATTGTAGAGAGGGGGGGGGGAACAGAACTGCAGATGATCTGAGAAGGATGCTGAATCCAATATTCTCGGTACCATGCAACGACCGCTCCTAACATACCTCTAGTCTTCATGGACTAAAGCTGGAATGTAAAGGTGCCTGACACCGTGCCTGCAGCGATAGCGGCCCGGCTGCAGTGGTATTCATCATCGTCTTCAGCGTGGGCAGGGACTTCGATAAAGTCACCCACAAGATCATTTCTTCTCGACCCTACAACTCTACCATCTTCCTGGCATTCGCATAGGCTGATCTTCACAAAATGGAATTTTTAAAGTTTATCGATATTAACCGGTGAATTATCAAGGGTCTTCGTCTGAATTAAATAAAATTAAGGAGTACACGTCATACATCAATATAAATGATATATACTACAACATCACTGTTTTATGGCTAGGTGGGAACATATCATCATACGAAAGATATAGAAATAAACATATTATGCGCTTATATATCGCATAGGATTACTGGGTACGGTTAAATTAACAACCTGTACTGTTGGTTCAACAGTACTTTGTGAGCGCTCGAAGGCAGTATCACAGATAAAACTGTAACATACGTTATCAGCCTCTAGTCTACAAGACCCAATATGTAGCACTGCAAAATTGTTATTCTTTTGTTGTGAGAAATAAACCCAGTCGCTTATTAGAATAGCAAGAAATACTTTTTCAGTTTTAATTTTTATACTTGTTACAATTTCATTTATTTTTCAATTTTACATGCATTTATTTCTAAAATTTTATCGTATTTAATAGAGTTTATCTTATTTCAAGTTTAACTAAAGTTTATCTTATTTATGAGAGCTTCGAATCTGAATTAGTTTTCAACCTTAGAATCTTGGTATGCCTATCATTACTTTATATCATTACTTAGTATCATTTACTTTACCTAACATTAAAGGTTAAAAGCTAATCTAATTATAAGGTTAGATTTAGAATAGGCCCAGTTTCATTTTGTTAAATATAAATTATAACGAGGTGCGAGCCAAGAATTTGAACGCTGGACATTCGGTTCTACCCTCTGAAGTGTGGATTCTTAATCTCTTATGCTTCAAAATTTTCTTACAAAATATCTGCAACTAAATTTTCCATAAATGAGCAGATCTTTCTCGTCTAAGTGATCGATTTATTTGAATTTATAGCATATTAGGTCTGAATGCATACAGTGTATTATATCTCTATTAACTAAGAACTAAGAAAAGACGATAGACAGGCACTTCAACTTAAGCTCATGCTACTATAAAGACTTAGACCTACAGTGTAAGTTCTACTCCTCTAATGTCATTGGCAACTGTCTGGCGTCTGAGATACTCAGTAGCTTCTCAGGATACCAGTAAGTTTCATTCACTTCTTATTTAGAATAAAATAATATTTAGAATAAAATAATATTTGGAATAAAATAATATTTAGAATAAAATAATATTTAGAATAAAATAATATTTAGAATAAAATAATATTTAGAATAAAATACGCACATTTTTTATAGCTCACATCAGATCAGCAATCCTACATGCGGATAGATACACTTGAGAGTAGGAGGGTGTTATCTAATGTTTAATAGAGTATATTATACAAATGTACCTCTCAATACTTTAGCATAATTACAGTAAAACAAACAATATATACTATATCAAATCAAATCAAATCAAACTATTTTATTTCAGACACATATGCAGGTCCATAGAACAATATGTCCATAGAATCAATATGAGAGTAGCATAATAGCAATGTACATAAAAATAAGCATCACAAAGCCAAAACATTATCATACTTTAATATAAGCCTAGCTAAAAGACCAAAATCTCAGAGATATTAAAAATAAAGTATAGATTTACAGGGTAATGATCATACAAATAGATGCGTTTTTAGATTCCTTTAAAGATATCAGGTGAAGCAGAATGCCTTGTGAAATATGGAAGCTCAATCGACATTTTGGGACGTGCTACCGGAAATTAATAGTCGCCAAAAGAAACTGTTCCACATTTGGGAACAACAAGTTTTCCTGACTCAACAGATTGCGAGTTTTCCTTAACTAACAGGCACTTAATGGTATACAGTAATCAGCAAGATATGCCGGGGACACAGTTAGTCAGGAATTTGAATGTTGTAAGGCAATGAAGTTGCTATACCAAAGAGGAGCAGAATCGGAGAGCTTAGCACGGATAGGTTAAGTAATCTTGGAGCCGCACTCTGAACAATTTACTGTCTAGTTATGACATAGAGGTAGTTGAGTAAGAAATGATATACATTGCTATGCTATGTACGCCTATACGCAACAATTATTAATTCTTTTTCGTTCCCTTGTCCTTTTCTAATCCTTTTAAAAATTTCTAAAACTAATTTAATAAAAAACTGATTAACCTTATAATTGTAATATTATTGATCCAATACTTTTGAATTAAAATATGCCATCGATTTCATTGAACAGTATCAATTAACATTTAATCCTGGGGGAAAATAATTCAAGGGTGAGGTGGTCCCCTCTTGCCATCCTCAGCTCCTGCCTTTAATCGCCTCTTACGTACACGCGGCAGATTGTTACGGTTGCCCTATTCTGCAGTGGTCCAACCACACTCGAGCACAACACGGTGAACCCGAGCACAACACGGGGATATATATATATATATATATATATATATATATACAGTCTGGGGCAAAAAAATAATCCCCTAGCGAAATCTCAATAACTTCAACAAAACTCAAAATATTGGTACAACATTTTTGGAGCTTCTAGAAGAGGAATTTTTGCATGCATCCTACAAATTTTATGAAAATATTTTGAGTAGTAACAAAATAACAGCGTTTCTACGAAAAAAGTGCAAAAAATCAATTTTAACAAGACTTATTTTACCAAAAGTCTTCATAACTTCGACAAAACTCAAAACAGTTTAAAAAAATGTTCGTAGCTTCTACAGGAGGAACTTCTGCATATATTTTGCAAATTTGGTAAAAATATACTCAGAAGTAACAAAAATACAGCGATTCTCCGGAAAAAGTGTTAAAATCAATTTTAACAAGGCTAATTTAAGCAAAAATACCGGAAAATTTCTTCACAATTTAGGAATATTTTCGACAGAATAAATAATTTTAAACACATTTTATTGGAGCAGCTAACAAGGTAGTGAAGGCTTATATTCCACCACTTAAATAAACGGCCCTTTTCAGGGTCGTTATTGACTTAAAAAGGAACGACTGACATTTCAAAAGGCCCTGTTGAAATTGATTTTTGCACTTTTCTCGTAGAAATACTGTAATTTAGTAACTACTGAAAGTATTTTCACCAAATTTGCAGGATATACGCAGAATTTCCTCCCCTAGAAGCTACGAAAATTTAGTAAAGATATTTTGAGTTTTGTTAAAGTTATTGAGATTTCGCTTGGGGACTATTTTTTATGCTCCAGTCTGTATATAAATAAATAAAAAGGCCGTTAGATAATGACGAATCTGATATTGTGCTGCAATATGTGCTCGAAATGAGCACCATGGGCTTTGATGCTGGCCAGAATTCTTTTCTTACAGATAAAATTGCGCTGTCAATGGACTGTTGTGGTAGGTCTCTTCAGATCTCTCGACGAACAGCATTAATTCAGCTGTGTTTCTGGGTTTGGTTCTGAAAGCACGAAACTTTTTCAAAATGGTTCCCCAGACATAAAAATCCAGTGTATCAAAATCTGGAGAATTACGAGGCCACTCATCCTTTTTTATGAAGCCTGGGCTATATTGTACAATTTGAGAATTTCGAATGTTGTAGTATGAATCACTGATAGTAAAATCTAGCTACGAGCCTAAGAAGTCAGGTCTTAACCCAACAATTTGACGCCATTAGTCCATTAGCTTGACGTCATTTGTGTGTTTAAATTGGCGCGCGGAAGCTAATTTGGATGAGACAAAATATTTAACTTCAATTATAGTATCCCCGTCATTTGGAAAAATCAATTTCTATCGTAAAACTTGGATAACTCCGGCCCTAATTAAAATATTCCCTTAGAATTTGGCAAGCTAATGGCAAAATATCACTTCTATAGGCAACTAAAATTTAAGTCGAAATATCGAAAATTGATTGCACTATCGCAATTTTGCTAGTGGGTTATTTTTTAATGCACAGCCTGTATATATATATATATATATATATATATATATATATATATATATTGCTTCGACAAATTACTTTTTTTTGTACTATTACCGTTGTCTAGATGGCCATTTTAATTTAATTCTCAAACGATATTGCCATTTACGTAACACGCACGTATTGCCCGTATAGTTTTATCAAACAACGAATTCTTTACACCCGGGGTAAAAAAATAAAAATGATAATGATAATGATAAAAAATAATAATAATAACAGCAATAATAATAATGATGAGCTAGGCACACTGCGCGCCAGTCCGAGCTTCTCTCCTCCGTGGCGGTTAGACTACGGCGAGGTAAAAAAGCATTCTGAGGGAATGCTTGTGCGCTGTTATCAATGCAGGTTTGTCAGATTTGCAGTGGTAGCAAGCCAGTTTACCGGTGAGCAACGGTGGTCATAGAAATCTCGTCCTGCTTCTAATATCGCGCCTTCAGCCTTCCAGACCTCAGGTATATGAATAAAGCAGTTTTGCAAGACGCCATCCTTCTCAAGTGCTCCCCTTCTGCAGATGCATCCTTTATCAATTTGATCCAAAGGTGATACCATCAGTGCTCCGCTTCTATCACAGGCTATACCCAGAAATCCTGGGACCGTCCTACAGTGAATCTCACCTATAGTCGAATTTTGAAGTCATATTCTAACCAAGGAGAAAGAGCACGGGTCCTCGCAGTGTCATCTAAAAGAAATGAATAATTTCGATTTTTGTACCGCGAACTAGTTTTTAATTTAATTGTAGCTTTTTTGGGAATGCGACAGAGCCTTCGGGCCTCTATGTCCACTTTTCACGTCATTATATGAATAGAGTACAGTGTCATTGTGAATTTCGTGAAAATGAAATATCTATCTATCTAGCTATGTAAATTTTACATGAGCTTATTTGCTATGCATAAGTTCTACGGGGACGTAATTATGTGGAATGAAAATTATTTTTGTACGTGACTATTCTATTACTTCTGACCTCTGCTAATTGTTGGGTTCTACAATGAAATATTTAATTTTGGAGTTTTTTGCAGCTCTAAAGTTAATTGTAATCAAACTCAGAATTAAGCATGAAATTTAACGCGGATTTAGAAAGTTTACTTTAAAGTTGCAGATACAAAGTATACAGACTGGGGCAAAAAAAATAATCCCCTAGCGAAATCTCAATAACTTTAAGAAAACTCAAAATATCTCTACGAAATTTCCGGAGCTTCTAGGGGAGAAATTTCTGCGTATGTCTTGAAAATTTGATGAAAATCCATTTAGCAGGAAAAATATTACAGCGTTTCTACGAAAAAATTGCAAAATCAGTTTTAACAAGGCTTTTTTGCCAAAAGTCTTAATAATTTGGACAAAACTCAAAATAGTTTTACAAAATTTTCGGACCTTCCAAAGGAGGAATTTCTACACATATCCTGCAAATTTGGTGAAAATTTATTCAGAAGTAACAAAAATGCAGCGTCTTTTCGAAAAAAATGTTAAAACCAATTTTAGCAAGGCTTTTTTAAACAAAAGTACCGGACATTTTCGTCAAAATTTAGGAATAATTTTAACATAAGAACGAATTTTAAGCATCATTTATTAGAGTAGCTAACAAGGTAGTACAGGCTTAAACTCCACCACTTTAGTAAAAAGCCCCTTTTCAGGGTCGTTATTTTCTTTAAAAGGAACGACTGACATTTCGAAAAGCCTTGTTAAAATTGATTTTAGCATTTTTCTCGTTGAAATGCTGTAATTTCGTAACTAATGAAAATATTTTCATCAAATTCGCAGGATATACGCAGAAATTCCTCCCCTAGAAGCTCCGAAAATTTCGTAGAGATACTTTGAGTTTTCTTGAAGTAATTGAGATTTCGCTAGGGGATTATTTTATTTCCCCAGTCTGTATCGTACCCAGAATCGGTTACGAGTATTAGAAAGAGAGAACACATTGCATAGCCTAATAGTATTGGCTGGAGAAAGTGGCGATGTCGGTAAGATACTCGACTGCGGATCAGTATGTGCTGGGCTCAAATCCTGGGCTCGCCCGTCACTGTCATCGCTTTCAAGTGAAGAAACTGACGTTAACATTTGCTTTACCAGCTTTAAATAACTCAGGAGGGTTTTCGAAATAGCAGGTTGCACAATTACAGAAATGGCAAAGCTGACTGCTATAATTATACCGCAGTATTAGAATCACGAGATTGAGCTTGTTACAGAGGAACTACTTAGCAGTAGGGCAGATATCATTCTTAAATTCAATGAGATAAGAGTAGTTGTCGTCATAGAGTAATCTTTAGGGAGACGGGCAATATTACACATAATTACAGAGATTTACTGGAATCAAAACCCATGCAGGGACCGAGAAGTAACCTCTTCAATCTTTATTCAAGAAGCTAAATGCAACATGCTACATTTCGTAAAAAAGCCATAACTCTAAATGGATTTTATTAAGATGGAGTGCTTACTTATAATCATTAGTGCTCGTTCCTGTTTGGTATAATCACAAAATGTATTCGGCTGAAAGAAGGTGAGTTTGCTATATCACCTAGCTAGTGACAATAATAGCCTAATATAGTGTCACGAAGCATGAAGCAGATAGCATTGAGTTGAACAATTTCAGCCTTGAGTGCTTCAACTCGAGATGCAACTTAAATGTATCTATGTAAAAGCAATGTAATAACAAGTCAGAAGACTTGACGAAACACTACAGTCTTAATAATCTGAAGTTTATTTTCTCTTGAATTGGCTCCAATTGTCCTCAATATCGCAGCGACAATCACTTAAAATACTTCACATTAAGTTATTAAAAGTTAAAAAATCATATTAGGCGTCTAAAATTCTAAATCTAGTTAAATTTCTATCATAACAGTTAATCTTTATGAATGTTTGGGCGGGGTTTAGCGCAGTCGGTTTAGCTACGAGTCCTTGAACGAAATTAAGCTACGTCGGGTTCGATTAATACAGGGTTGAGTAAATCTACTAGGTCCCCAGAGCACAGTTTCAACGTACACAACTTAGGACGTGCAAAGCCGAAACATGACATGAATGTTTTCGACAGAATAGAACCTAACTGTCGGCCAACTTCCATTAAAAAGAATATTGGCCATCGTTTCAACAGCCTCGATATATAGTTGAACGATTGCGACTTAAGCAAACGATCTGTGTGGATATTGCAAATATTAATTTGAGACTACTTCCTTTTCTTTATTAGGAATTAGGAATTTTATACTAAGGTGATTTATGTTACACGCGATTAGTTTCTTGCTAAATAACTGTTGGAATTCTTAAGATTTGTATATACACTGTAATCGTACTAATATCTAGTAGGATTCTAAGCTAAATAGTACTTAGCTTAGAAGGGGAGAAGAGGAGTCCGAAGCGCGGGAAGACAACAGCTAGCTCAGAGAACCAGGAGACCATAGAGAACCTCTCTCAAGCACTGACCGGAGACGAATAAGAAAGTTAAATCGTTCCGATCTACCAAGCCAACTCTTAAGGGACAAAGGTCGTTTTTCGAACTAAAGATAAATCTTTTTGTTCAAAAGGGAGAAAGACACAAGAACAATACGATACAACACGTATGTAGAAAATTGATGTCCCTAACATCATAATCGTGTGAAGAAAAGCGCGTTAAATCGACATGACATGTTACTGTCTTTTAATTTAAATCTTTTATAAATATTACAATTCAGATTAAATAATATCATAATTACACCAACATTCAGTTATTATCTTTCTTCTGGTACCGGTAGGATGGCCGAATGTACAACACGCCTGCCTAGGAAGCAGAGAATCATCGGTTCGAATCCCAGGCCAACTGATTTGTCTCTGACAGTATCTCTTGTGATACGGAAACAGACGATAAACTTAGGTTCAAAGCTTCTTTCTCCATTGGTGGAGCATCTGTTGTTTAGCATCTTAGAGGAGAAACAGCTTAAGAATATTGACAATATTAATATTACGCGTAAGCGGCGCATTTATATAAGATGAATGCAGCATTGGTCATATATTTATGTATAATTTTTATGCAGCGCAGTTCTTTGCCAAATGCATCATTTGCCCTAGAAGGATAATTTTAGTGGTCAAGGAGCTTAACTCAAAAGACACAGTTTTACGACGCAATTTTAATATCATTCATAGACTCCTACAACAGAGTCAATTGTTGTAGCCTAATTTCTGACATCTAAGCATAAAGATACTTGGTTGAAGTTAAGAACGCGTGGCACCACAACGTAAGTTAATCCTCTTGTTACGAGTGCGTGCTTGACATATCCTCTCAACATTTCTGTACTCCTAGTAGTACAGTAATACATGTATGCAATATGTAGCAGCATCATTTAAGTAAGTTTAATATTGTTCATTCTATATGTTAACATAACGACATTGCATTAGACCATCAGCGCCAGGCGAACATTTCTCTTGCTGAGGAGGTTTGCAGAAGGTAAAAATATATTTAAGTAAAGTATTTAAGATATTTAAGTAGATATTTAAGTGAAGGTAAACAGATATATACGTGTCATTTATGAGAACTAATTAATGATTTTCCTGTGATAGATTTAATTTGATGAGAGCAACCGAAGTAATATTGTTAAATTATTTTTTGAGACTTTTATCAAAATCAATATCTATCATTCATTGAAAACCTTCTATTATTTGAGCAAATATTTTTTGATTATGTTACTATATAAAAACAGTGATTACATGACGCAGAAAGGCAGTAGGATCTGAAGTTCAATGTGATATTTTTTTCAATACTTATTGCTAACGCAAACGTCAAACAGTTTGAAGCCCCCATTTGAAAAATTAGGTGTATGCAATTGAAACTCCAAATTACTCATAACTTAAATATTCACTTGTAACTGAAAGCTTGATCACGTCAACTATAACCCTCAATCATATCGCTGTGCAACAGGTAAAGTCCGGATTTGATATTCCAACCTGTTTTATGTAATAGGCTGGATAATTATTTAATTTTGTCGTTATAGCTCGCCGTTAATTGTTATGAATTTCTCCTAATTATTTCATCTTTAAAATAAAGAGAACGATTGTACCACTGAATCTTTTGGTAATACCATTCATCGCTGAAACTGTAGAAATCATAATTTGTCTAAAAATACCGTCGGGCTTAGCAAACAATGCATGGAGAAAGCGTAGAGCTCAATAATTTGCATTACACATACTGTATTATAACTTTACTACATTAGTGCTGCTGAAATCATCAGTATTTCAAAGTTGACATTATCAGTACTTCGTTGCCGTTCTATTCGAATCAGCATTGCTACGAATATCTCGACATTATAAAGGCAAATATCCAAACATGAAAGTGTTGCTTCTAGTAAAAGCAGACTTACACGAAGTTCTAGAATAGGCCCCTACATGTAACGTCCGTATATTCCCATAGTCTAGTATTAGAGCAATGTAAATTGCAATAATGATATATTGCTAATTGATTTATGTCAGGCAGTCAAGATGGACAATCCCGGAGTGGTATACAATCACCCCACAGATAGAGGATGGGCCTGGGTTGTTGTGTTCGGTAAGTTTTGTAACGTTAGGTAAGTGACCGATTGTATCAGTGGTTCAATTAATAATATGTGAACTTTTACGTTGCAAATCCGAATTCTGTTTCGATAAAGCTAAGGTTAAAAGTTAAGGTTAACGTCAGTTTCCTCACTCGAAAGCGATATCAGTGACGGCGAGCCCAGGATTTGAACCCCGCACATGCTGATCCGCGGTCGAGTATCTTATCGACTTCGCTACTGGCTCCAGCTGATACTATAAATTGACCAATTTCATCGCAGAATCTTATCTCCAAAGTCAAGCGAACCTTTCATTCCTTCGTAAATTGTAAAGCGAATACTAAAAGTAAGTAAGGAGGTACTCCCACAGAAGATATATATATATATATATATATATATATATATATATATATATATATATATATATATATATATACATACACATATACTACATACACACATATATAAACATTTACATACTACATTTATATTTACTGTAACGTAAATGAGGTAGACAACTATTGGCCACCACGACTTACGCTGACGAATCCGAGTGCGACATGCAGACATCTTCTGATCCAGCTGGTCAACGCCACCCGTTCCTGAGTTGTATACGCCAAATATTGTTGGCTGAGGAACAAATAACCTGCGCTTTTCCTACTGAGATCATCTTTGAGTCAGACCTTCTTCACATTTACTGAAATTGCTTCCTAGCGTCACTTCACTGTTATCACGCCATCGGATCATCAGTGTTTAATCGCCATTTCTGTAGTCATATGAACCTCTGGGTTTACACTAATACTAAAAAGCTAAAAGCTGGTAAAGCTAAGGTTAACGTCAGTTTCCTCACTCGAAAGCGATGTCAGTGACGGGCGAGCCAAGGATTTGAACCCGCTTCAACTGTTCCGCGGTCGAGTATCTACTACGACTGTTTACTGTCAAAATTATTATCATCATCAATAATATCATATTAACTATAATTATAATATTTTGTTATATTTGATGCAGCGGCCGGTATTGCTAACTTTGTTGTTAACGGAGGAGTTCGAACAATTGGACTGCTGATCGTTGAGCTGTCGGCATTCTTCCATTCCGGTCAAACCATCACGATGGTCGTTACAGCTTTCCTGGCGGCTGGATTCTCGGTTTTCGGTTATGATTAAACATTAATTAATAAGAATTTTAAGAATTTTTAAAGCTTATCTATTATTTTTGAAAACTTTCGCCAAATTGGCATTATCAGTGATTAGTATGCTTAAGTACATTTACATATAGAGTCACAACTAATATGATTAGGGAAAATATAGAAATTTTTTAGGGACACATATAAGAGGCCGATTGCATGTGCATTAACCCAGTTAAACTTTGAAATTCTACAATTTTTGAAAAAAATACTGTATATAGAAAATTATTATTTAGTGCGTTTTTATTAACAGGTGCGGATCATAGCACTTATGAATTTTATAGCTATATTAAAACTATTTATAGAAGCGTTAAGTAATAATTTTAGCAAAGTAATCAGCACAATCAGGAAAGCTTCATACATTGATTGAGTAGTAATTGTGTGCTACAGCCTGTGTTGGGAATATCCTGGGCGTGAGGTTCACTATGAGGAAAGTGGCTGTAGCAGGAGCAATCTGCGCATGTCTGGGTATGACTCTGACAGCGGTGGCTCCTACCATCCATGTCGTCATCATCACTCTGGGCATGCTTAGCGGTACGATCTGTCAATCAATCAATAAACACACTGATAAAAGCTGGTAAAGCTAAGGTTAACGTCAGTTTCTTCACACGAAAGCGATGTCAATGACGGGCGAGCCCAGGATTTGAACATCGCACATACTGATCCGCGGTTGAGTACCTTACCGACATCGCCACTGGCTCCAGCCATTAAATAAATTATCTAATAACTTCAACACTGGTTAACAGTGGCTGTTATGATATACTATATTCTAAAAATCTCATAATTCATCTAAAACATCTATCTATGTATAATATTATCCATCCATAATTATAGCAGAAGCACGGTAGGATCAATCAATCAATATTTATTTAGCGTATGCGTTAATCCAGATAGTTGCTTCACTTGTAAGGCAACTTAGCGTAGACAGTCCACCCGGTAGGCGGGTTAGAGGGCACTCCTCAACGATATGTTTCATGTTTTGCGATTGGCCGCAGTCACAAATCGGTGAATCACAAATACCCCAGCGAAACTCACTTTCTCTGCATCTACCATGACCTGTAAGGAAACGATTCAAATGGTACCAACTTCCCCTGCAGAGATTCATTCCTTGTAGCGCTTGAGCAGGATTCTGAACCAGATGGTGGTTTCTAGCATCAGCGACTGACCACTCTAATCTCCACTGGGACAGAGACGCCAAGGGATCACATTGCTGCAGCATCTCCCAAACATGATATCGAGATTTGAGTCTCTTCGGAGGAGGATTAGACAAGTCCAGTGATAAAGGGAGGGCATGATTTTCACGGACCCTCTGTAGTTGCTTGTGTGTTTTCTCCTTTCGACGGATAGATGGGCATGTATGTTTTAAAGAACTGGGAGCCGCGGCGTTGGAGTTGATTTGATTGTCCCAGAAACTATGCGCATGGAGTCATTGAGACGCGCATCGACGACTAACAAATAATTTGTTATTAATAATTTTGTATGAGGCGAACGTTCCCATGATGGACAGCAGTATTCAGCCACCGAATAGCACAGAGCAATCGCTGATATTCTTAATGTGACTGCATCCGCGCCCCAGGTCGTTCCCGTCAATTTCTGCAACAGATTATTTCTTGACTTTTATTTTTGCTGCCGTTTTACTCGAATGCTCCTTATACGACAGCGTGCGATCCAAAGTTACACCAAGATAAACCGGTAGAGTATCAAAAGGTAGCTGTATACCATCCATAGACACATTAAGCTTGTAGTTAGCTTTAGCATTATGGAGATGGAACACACTTGTGACTGCTTTTGTGGAGCTTGGAATGAGACGCCATTTCTTAGATATATAGTCATCATCAGCACATCGTTATTTAATGTACGCTCGATTTCTTCAAATGATCGACCTTGGACAGCGCAACAAATGCCATCCGCGTAAGCGAACTGTCGCGCAATAGTCGGAGGCAGGTCTCTGATGTAAAGGTTAAATAGGGTAGGAGATAGAACACACCCCCGTGGGAGACCGCTCATTTGATGCCTTCATCGACTTTTCCCGTCGTTCATGTGAACTCTGAACCGTCTGTCCTTCATAAACGCATGCACTATATTCGTGAACCATTGTTGCATACATTTTGAGAGCTTTACTAGCAGACCCTTATGCCATACAGTGTCGTACGCTGCAGTGAGATCAAGGAATAATGCACCTGTTTTGAGACCTTCTTGAAGACCTTTCTCAATGTAGGTCGTTAGGGCTAGCACTTGATCGGAAGTGGATCTTCCAGGACGAAAACCAGCTTGTTCAATTGGTAATATATTCTCTACGATTGGTTAGATTCCTCGAAGAAAAATTCTTTCAAAAACCTTATAACATACTCTCAGCAACGAAATCGGGCGGTAGTTAGATGCACATTTTGGATCCTTACCCGGTTTAGGAATTGCAATCACCTTGGCTTGCCTCCAGTCTCTAGGCATCACTTTCTCTTTTCGTACTCGGTTGAAAATAAGACACAAACATATAGTTGCAAGAGTAATAAATCAATGTAATAATCAATCAGAGTAATAATCAATCAATGAATTAAGTTAATCAATCAAAATTCTGTAAAACATTAAATATCGTAGTCGTTAGCACTACAGTATTGACTGCTCGATGATTGTAACTCATGATCAATAGATATGAGAGATGTGAATGTCTTTACAGATGGTTAATAATTATAATTATTGTATACAAAACTATGCATTCTACTTCAAAATGGTAACTTAATAGTAAAATGGTTGCAAGACAATCTTGAATGAATAGGATACCCGAATGAAGTCATATAGCGTTGAAGAACAATAAGATGCAATGTCTCACTCATGAGAGTATCAGATTTATTACTCTTTGATTGCTATTTAATTAAATTTAAATTGTGATTCAACTTTTATTTAAGTTTACTTTTCTTCACCTTAGGAGTCGATGAAAAATTACATTTTTTATACATTGAGCTTGATTGATATAGTAGGCTTTCTGTTTCATTAGGATGTAATACTGGTATTACATTCTATTACGCGAAACAGTGTACTTTTAATGTTTGTTTTAATTAACATTATTAAGCCGTTCATATTCTATTCATCTTTGTCCGTCCATTAACATGATAATGACAATTATTTGACTAAGATTTCGTTTGCCACTACGCAATTAATTATTTCAATGAAACACAGGGGCTATAAATTCACTTTCTAGTTCCATATACTAGCCCCTAACTGTCAGTATAGTGGATTCTCAGGTGAGTAATAGATACTTTTGTGGCACAGGTACTGGCTATGGGTTTCTATTTGGACCTACCATGGTTTTAGTTGGACAATATTGCCCAAAGCGGATGTCGATAGCCAATGGGCTAGCCGTGGCGGGAGGCAGCATTGGTCAATTAGTGCTGCCTTTCTTCATCGTTGGTGTAATGAACAAGTATGAGTTCAGAGGAGGCATCCTGATGTACGCCGGTCTGCTGCTCCACAGCATCCCGGCCATGCTGCTGCTCAGACCTCCCTCATTCTACGGCGTCAAGAAGACAAAGCCTCTCCTTGAGCAAGGTTTTGTTTTGAACATTTAATACTACTCTTAATACTAGTAATAATAATAATAATAATATAATAATAATAATGCGGCGATTCAGCACTTATTGCTTGAATCGTTTTTATCAAACCCCAGGTTCTTTACACCGGGGTAAAAAAAATAATAATAATATTATTATTATTATTATTACCACTACCACTACCACAACGACTACTACTACTGCTACTACTACTACTACTACTAATAATAATAATAAAGAAAAAAAAGAAGAACAATTACAGCGCTATTGTCTGCAATGATAACATCGAGCATTATTGCATTATTGACATAATAAATATTTCGATTTACATCTGCGAGACCCTAGCATAAAGGAGGTCGGGTGGAAAAATCAGCAGTTGGGTGGAATATCGGTGAAGATAGATATTGATATAGCGCAATAAACGACGATAGTAATAATAATAATAATAATAACGATAATAATGATAAGAAATAAAACTGGCCACTTTTTGCCTTTCTTTAATAAAATAGAAATATAATAATAATAATAATAATAATAATAAATAATAATAATAATAATCATCATCATCATCATATTCCTTTAAATCCCAGTTTAACCAGGGTCGGGATACGAATAGACGATTTATCCATTCGTTTAAGTTTTGTGGCAATTACTGGAGCCTAGTCGCTCACCAACCGAATGCCCCTTCTGACGTTGGTATGAATCTTAGTGCTCTAGTGGCCTTCTATGACACGTGCAGTCACCGGTTGGTCAAATTCTACAAGCAACCCGGACACAACACGGGGAAAATAATAATAATAATAATAATAATAGTAATAATATTAGTAATAATAATAGTAATGGTAATAGTAATAGTAATAGTAATACCAATAGTAATAGCGAAAGTAATAGAAATCATCATCATATTCCCTTAAATCCAAGTTTTACTCGCCTGACCGTTTGATGCGAATTCTTATTAACTTCCGTTATGCTTGGCCGTTTGATATGATCTTAAATGATTAAATAAGTGTACTTCCAAATCGTTGTGTATGTCGGTCGAGAATAGTTTCGACGTTTAAACTTTTTCTTTCTGATCATTTCATCAACAATTGTAACTTGCCAGCCTTCATTTTGCCTGGGGATTTTCATTTGATTTTCTCGACATTCTTATTAATACAATAATATATTGAATTGGACGGATATAAAGTGACAAATAATGAATTTGGTATCCACGTGTCTCAAGAGTATCTAGCAACAATTTGTTTTTTAATCATTTATATGCACCGTGCCATTTTTATAAATAAAGTTATAGAATAAAAATAACTCCGGAGAATAATGAAAGTTTCTGGAACTCCCACATGTCCATAACTGAATTTGGGTATCGATGTTTCGCCGTTAAATTTAACCATTGACTTAATTTGATGGTAATCTAAATGAGTAAATGTTAATCAGAATTTGATGAATCTAAGTTTTGTACAGACTATTTATACATACATATAGATTGTCTCCAAAGCGAAATGAAAATCATGCGTGTCAGTTGGTGACTCATTTTGATGTCAGTTTCTGACTAATTTTCATGTGAGTTAGTTAATAATTTTGATGTCATTAGGTGACGCATTTTAATAATAAGTTAGTTAATCATTTTGATGTCAGTTAGTGACTCATTTTAATAATAAGTTAGTTAATCATTTTGATGTCAGTTAGTGACTCATTTTGTCAAAAAGGCTGGATTAGTTTACTGGATAAATTATTCATAAGACAACATTTCTGGAGTACAACATTCCTACTACCTTAATTAGTAGGATCTCTCGTTTTCCACACATATAAAGCACAGTGTAATAGAGCTAGAAAAAGAGTTGCCATTATTCTTAATTGTTTGCATTCTAAAGATAACAAATTATTCTTTAGAGCGTCTACAGTCTTTGTCAGACCCACACTGGCGTATTGTTCAAACCTCTGGTCACCTTATCGTAAATATGATATTGATGTAATCGAATACTCCTAAAAAAGTTTACCAAGCGATTAATGGCTTGAACGACCTGCAATATTCCTTTAAACTAAAGGCTCTTGATGCTGATTCATTAGAGTTATGTAGATTAAAGTCTGATTTATGTGCATACTACAAAATTCTGAATGATAGATTATATTTATATAGGTTTATCCTGAAAATTTATAGTGGTATGTAGTGGTTTATAACAAAGATTTCTTAAATTTTCTTATCATATAAGTATAGTAGGCCAACAGGCTAAATCTATAACAATCTACAATTCATATTTTCAGTTATGTAAGCTATTTCTATTTAAGGATTACTTACGAAATGCATGAGTTAATTCAACGCAAAATCAATATTAGATGAAATAGAACGAATAATAATAAATAATGTATCTACTAAATATAATAATAGCCCTAATCTGATTAATTATGGTCCCTTCCCAACTTCTTCCCTATATCCCTCCTCACAGTGTTGCCACTGCTCCACGTACACTGTCATCCTGGCACCACTGCAGCGATAGACCACACCCATCAACCCCCGTTGTTTCACTATCCCCCGAGTTAAAATGCAACTGTCGATTCCCGTTCACTATCCCGAATGTCACATTACTCCCCGACCGACTTCTCTCCTCTGAGTGATTCAAAGTGATCACCCTGCCAGACACAGCATCACCATTCTGCAGGTAATTTCCCCCCAAAATCCTTCTTTCGTGTGATCTTGGTATGTGATCAGGTGAGATTCTGGACTAGTGATTTGCGAGAGCGGCTATTGAAGGGCAGGCCACGGCGGCGCCGGTTACGACATCCCGCCTTAAATCAGCCGCGTGTGGGAGTTGAGTTCCCGGAATGAATTGAGCTAGAAGATGCAAAGGGGAATTTTGAGGGGCGCTAGAGAGAAGATGTCAGTTAAATTATGAATTGTATGATCGATTTGCCTTGGGATGCATTTTTTCTATTAAATAAGGAATCACACGTAATAATGGTGTTACCTTAAACTTAAGTACCTTTATGTATAATGCTGAGCGTTACTATTTTAGATATAGATGTGTAATATCATGGAACTATCTACTGGGTAGCATTGTCATGGCTTCTTCATTAAATACTTTTAAGAAAGGTTTATGCAAATCTGAGCTATGTAAATTTCTAAAATCTAGAACAAACTGGATACATACTATACATAGATCTATAGCAAATATTTATTTCGATGATAGATGTTCTTTTCTATTTTGTAACAATTATGTTTTTAAACATTCATATTGCATGAGATATCCTTAAATTTATGTTTTATTTTTAGTCGCTGCTTTTACACTTTGCTTCTATAATTATGCTTCTATAATTCAACATCGTTCATCTGCCTTATAGGCTCTTGTTGGTCATGGAGTCTGAGTTGATAAATGGCAACTTTAAACTCTCCAGTCATTAGTGATCGGCCAAGCTTTACCTCAAACTTAGTGTCATCATTAAGGTTGTAGATTTGATCATTGAGCTTAGTTTCTTCTGTCCAATAAAAAAATCCAGTGCCGTCACGATCTTTATTACCGATCATACATATGGTAGAACTTTTCGTGTGCATCCACATATGTTTGTCAGAATTCTATATGATGTGATGAATAAATAAATAAATAAAATAAAGTAGCAATGAATCAGTAGTACTCTAAATTAGCATATATTTACTTGTATCCGCTTGAAGAATTAAATTCAGACTGGACGTGTGTTTTGCAGCATTTGCAATAAATGGAGATCGCTGAAAGAGATTAGCGTGACCTAAGCCGACACTGAGGCCATAATAATTCATGATAAGCTGTTCCATTTAAAAATATCTAACATGTACAATGTACATGCGTAACGAATGAAGTAAATTCATTAAGCAATATTAACTTCAATCTTAATTATGAATTTTTCAGAGAAAACAAGTGACAATGGCAGTTCCTCACCACTTGAAGCAAATCAAGCGGGACCAATCACTCATGAGATGTTCTTCAATCCTCCCAGCACATCCTACTCTCTTCGTGATGGCATGATTCAGGAAGAGACGGTTGAAAGGTATCGATCCGCTAACAGTCCATTCTTCAACTCCGCCAGAAATGTTGGGCTTGATGGCAGGGATATGTATGCTATGGACCCGGAGTTCTATAGGAGAGCGTCCGTGTCCGTCCCGCACACTCGACTAGAGCTAGCCGATGAGCTGAAAATCCCAGAGCAAGAAGTAACTACCAAGATCACCGCTAAGGCTTTCTTCCAGAAGTGTTGTGATCCAGTCCTTGTGAAAAACCCAGTGTTTATCATCTACGTGATAGGACTGAGTCTTGGTCACTCAGGGTTCATTGGAACTTGCACATGTGTAGCTCCATATGTCAGTTTTCTGTTTGGCAGCAGGAACGCAGGAGCAACAGTGATATTTGCCATGGGTATAGGAGACCTGGTTGGTCGACTGGGTGGGGGTGCTGTAGCTCAGTTGGGGATCATCCGCAAGTCATCCTTGGTCGGTGGGTCGTTCATCATTGCCGGATTTCTCTCAATGATTGTTCCATTTTTCGGCAAAAATATGATTGCAGTGCTTGCATTTGGAGGATTGTACGGGCTCTTAGGGGGAACCTACATGGCTCAACTGGTGGCCATGGCAGATGATTTGTTTGGCAGCGCTCTTCTTGCGTCATCTCTGGGTCTGTCCACAATGATCATGGGTCTTTTCGCTATTCCAATAATTCCTTCTCTAGGTGAGTGACAATTATTCTGAATTGTCTTATTGATCGTAGTATCATAGTAGTTGGTAATCAATGCATAGTTACAATCACAGGGCTTGTAAAAAATTGAATTTTTTGGTTCAGATAATTGAGTGATTTATTGAATTAGAACATGTTTTTTCCTTCTTAATTTATAAATTACAATATCATAAAATCAAAATTAAACTCCAAATATAGTTTTATTAAAAACGTCTTAAAATTAAATGTCAACTTTTAATGTTAGTGTTTGAATGTTAACATGCAAACCTTAACATTAACGTTTAAATGCTAACATTAACTAAATGTTAAAGTTTAATTTCTTAAAATTAAAATAAAACTACAAAATTTGTTTAATTTTAATTAAGACCAGGTAATTGATTTGCAACCTACTTATCGATCAAAAAAGTGTAGTACATCTGAGAAATTCTTCATAAATGGAAGTAATGAAACTTTGACCTCTTAGCATGTAACATGGAGAATGTCATTAAAAATCGAAAGTAATAGTCTCAACTAGACGGTATTATGTTTAAATGGCTTAGTATCTTACGTGATCGTCTATAATTTTCACTCAAAATAAAACGAACGCAAAAATCAGAACGAGAGGAGAAACTATATTCGCATGCTGATCTTTGCTAGTATTCTGCTAAGAATTAGTGATTTTTGACAACTGTTGTCTAGCGGATTCTATAAATGATATTAATTTTTTATAAATTATGTTATAATTTATATTTATTATTTATTGTAGTTGATAACAGGATTTAATTTTCGTTAATTGATTGATTTTAATTCTTAATTTAATTTTAACCTATTTCTCTCTTTTACTCATAAACACCGGTAAATCTATTTTTAAATATGAAAAGTACTGCTCAACTTTTTCCATCAATCTCGATTTTCTTTCCCATAAACCTTAATCACTTAAACTAATTGATAATTAATCGTCTGCTACAGGTAATCTAGCGAGTCGACCTCCTCCCATGTTACCGGAATACGGTGTGTCTCTACGCGTGGCTGGAATTATCGTCATCATCGGCGGAACCTTCTTCTACCTCATTCCACTCATCGGCTGGTACAAGAAGCGTAAGCAGAGCAAGGCAGGAAACAATGGCACGCCTCAGGACCAGGCAGCAGACAGAGGCACCTCTCAGGGGCCGGACGCTAACCCCGCTAAGATCATGGATAGCCCCAACACGGCGAACCCCAAAGTCGTAACAGAGCCCTGCAAGCCTGCACAGTATCAGCTCAACCAGCCCTACTACCCAAGCCAGATCCCACCCTCAGGATACCAGCCTGGTTTTAGTCCAGCCATGCTTCAGCGCGACGGCCTTAACTCCTTACCTAGAGATGTTAACACGTTACAGTACCCGCAACCATATCTCAGGCCGGGTGAGGTGCCACTAAAATCACTGGATTCCTCTGCTGTGGAGCAGTACTCTCTTAGACGTCCGCAGGACGCTCATATGTATCCTCCTGGAAGCACATTCCAGCCTGTGGATCCGCGGGACCAAAATCGGATGTCGCAGCAGACCTTCCGATGGTCTAAGATACCAAATTCGCCTGAATCTAATCTGTGAACCTACACAGCGATCTTAATTCATTAAGAACACTTGTTTTGTTTTCCAGATTAGTCACAAAGAACTCCCTGAGTAGAAACGTTATTTCTATAATAATTTTAGGTTTGAAATATTTTATACTTGTGAAATTAATTAATTAATAGCAACATATTTTTCGCAAGAATGAGAAAATTAGAATTGTGTGTTCTGCTTTGATTTTAACATTCTTCTGAAGATATACAAGAAACTGACAGCTTAATTCTAAATTTTTTTTTTTTTTTTTCAATTTTTACTTTTGTCCAGAAAGATCAGTTATGTGTTAAAATCTAAGCTTTGAAAAGCTTAGGCGACACGAGCAATTATTATGATAGGCCTATATTATTATAATTATTAAACTATTATTTTATATTAAATCAAAAAGTTGATAAAGCTAACGTTAACGTCAGTTTCCTCACTCGAAAGCGATGTCAGTGACGGGCGAGCCCAGGATTTGAATCCCGCACATACTTATTCCAATGTGCATTATTATTACAATGCAGTTTTCATTAAACCTCTATTAAGTAACTAGTTTAAATTATTTTATTTTAATTGGGGTGCAAATTCTTCTGTTTCATTTTTCCTATAAACTAACATTCTAAAAGTATTTGTATAACGTATTAGTTGTCAACTACATGCGATACGTTTTGTACCCTCCTGGACGGCCTAGTACATGTGCTACAGTAGTGAGGGGATCTTCTTCAAAACATAATTTCTCTTATCTCTGTTTCAGAGAACCTTGGGTAATCAATTTGTTTTGAAAGCAGATTTTCAGTTTTTTCCCAATGGCTGCAACACACATTTTACTTTTAGTCCTTGTTCAAACTTTGCAACTGTTTTACTGAAATACTCTTGCACCATGTCGTACAAAATACTGTACCTGTATTTTCTTGGACATAATTGAATTTCTTGGATCTAAATTCTTAAGACTGTCACCTTTACCCGAACCAATTGGCTATAAATTTTAGTTTCACTGAATTGACGAATGTGCATCGAATCGCTCTTATCAGACTCAGAAAAGGTCAAGTGCAACACTTGTACTATTGCTAAATTAAAATTTATACGAGATGCAGATTTTGATTAGCCCTACCGATAAAGAATAAAATATGTCAAATAAATTGTTATAAAATAGTTCCAATTTGATTTCAGTTATCGATTTTTTCTGATACTGTCAAAGCGTTATGAATTCATCAGGTTCTGCTTCTTACATAAGTGTAGGCCCACTCTTAAAGGCGAACTCTGCTAATACGATCCCTTGGTGTCTTGCTCGTTTGACAAGTACTGGCAACTAGGTAACCAAACCGAAAAATAACTATTGACATGTAGATTTTTTTTAAATACTGCAGCGTGTATAATATAGATCCCATTTATTATCTTCTGAAATGCGTTTTATTCGGTATTAACTCCTGTATAACTTAGGAAACGTTTGCTGTATTTTGTACAATTTTGACATTCACATATTTTGCACTTAAAATGTGTACATTTTGCAATGTGTATTTAGATGGTTAGAAATATTTAGTTTTTTGTCTCTAGAGCTCAATTATATCCATATTTGATGTTAACTGTATTTGAGTACGGTGGTTTAGTAATCGACATTGTCTCAGGAATAAATATATCTATGTATATATTGTGTAAATACGAGTAAAATACTGATTGGGGCAATAAGCTACTCTTAGGAAAAACTCAATAACTCTTGAAAGATTTAAAAATATTTTCGCAACACTTTCAGGCTTTTATGTAAGATAATTTGACATCAACCTTGACATTTTTTGTAACGAGAATTAAGAATATGTAGATGTGTAATCTTTAATCTCTGTAAAAAGGAAGTTATTCGGCAACATGTGTCCCAAAATTCCCTTTCTAACGTTGGTATGAATCTTAGTGCTTTAGTCGCCTTCTACGACACGTGCAGCCACCGGTTGGTCAATTCTTCAAACAATCCGGACACAACACGGGGAAATAAAAATAATATTAATAATAATAATATTAATAATAATTGTAATAATAATAAAGGTTTAACGTCCGTTTCCTCATCCAGGATGATATCAGGGACGTTGCGCATACTATTTACACTGGTATCTCTTTCTCTATCTCTCTTAGTGCACTGCCTGCTGGCAGGTCCATGGTATATAACGCCTCCACTCTACTCTATTTTCCATTCTCCTCTTCATGTCCACGTATGAGTGGATCTTTAAATCATCTATAACACTCCTTTTTAGATATCATTATACTTGGGGATTCTGCTTATGAAGAGGTGGGCCCCTATACCTTCCTCAGCTGGTATATCAATGGGAATAAGGTTCGCAAAGATTGAAATTTTCAACGGAATAGAAAAATATGTATTTTTTTAAATTTCATTTTTTTTCTAAGAGAGTCCGCAAAGTTTGAGCCTTTATTAATGTGACAGATTCGAGAATGATTTTAAATTAATATTTGTTTAGTTTGAAAGAAACCTGGTCTTCTAGCCTGCTACCAAACATTGCTAGTTTTCTACAGAGCTCTGCCAGTAAGCTTCAGTGTAGCGGAACGGTTCCACAGGCGTCACACTGTGTTAGGCCTATATGAGGCAGCTCGTATTCAATGCTACGTAGAACAGGGCAGAGAGATTGAAGCAGTTTGAGTGACTTAACTATACACCCAACATGAGCTAGGAGCCATAGCTATGCTTCGATGATTTCGCGCTCTACACATCTCTCTTTATTTCTCTCGTTCCTCCCCTATTTCTCTCTCTCTCTTTCTCTCTCTCTCTCTCTCTCTCTCTCTCTCTCTCTCTCTCTCTCTTTCTAAAATTTCTTTTTCGTTATAATGTGCTTCATTATTGTTTACTGACTGCTTAGGTTTACCTGACTACTACCTCGATTAAATTACTAAATCTCTATCAATTTATCTACTACTGAATTTTAACTGTTTCAAGAATAAATATACTACAAATAATTTAATTTTAATTTTTTATACATTCCACAATCAAATTTATTCACAATATTCATTCCTATTCTAAATATTGTCAATTAATATTATAGTGATTATGTACAGTTACCAGACACTTTAAATGTTAATTCTTATTATCTCTTTCGCTTTCGCCAAACTGCAAGTCCATGAAATATATATTACAACTCACGTTCGGTCTGTATGAACTCTAGTAAGAAAAGCGTCTTCAATTTTGAGTGCGTACTATTTTCATTGTTTTACGACGAGGTCCAAAATCTAAATTGTTCAATATATGACTAATTGAATTAATTAAATAGGCCTAGTATTTTATTTTAAAACTACAACGTACATAAATAGAAAAAAATAAGTAAGGTATCAAAATGTTATTATTATATAATTAATAAAACCAGCTTTGAAACTTTTAAAACACTTCAAGAAGCGATTTTGAGATTTCATGAGCGAACGACGGGCTACAGAGCGTAACATCTTAAAGCTGCTAATATTGTCAAAATTCAAATAATCTGAACTGAAAATATTCGTGTAGCATATGCAAATTTATAGCCCCTTTAGCATTCTTAATTGAGAATTCTGAGCAATATGTAAAAACTTTGTCAAGTGAATTTTATTTGTCAACAAGAAAGTTTCAACGAGACTTTGAAATTACACAGTATTAGGCATAGACCTACTTGTATAGGCCTACTTACAGAATTTTAGCAAGCGATCACTAGCTAGCCATCAGCATTGCTTTGTATATTTAAAGCCCAGTTGCGTACCCGTGACGAGTCTAGGGCGGGTTAGGTGTGCCATACCTTCAGTAGATACTCAGAAGTAACCCCTGAGAGCAGCAACATTAGCGTAGGCTATCAGCACAGCCTATTCGCTTTGCCTATCAGACAGTCGGTGATAGGCTTTCGCAGTAGTCGCCATTACTTTTATTCGTTATACAATAATAATTGTACGTAATAAATGTGAATAATAGTAACATAAAGTAACAACAGATGAGAACAGTTCTGATATTATTCGAGCCAATGTTAAATTAAATGTTAACACTAATTTGAAAAGAAATATCACACGACTGAAAATAAAAGAACTAAACAGTAGGAAAAGAAGCGCTATCATAATTCTGCAACTAATAATTACTTCTATATTTTTGATCGAATACGAGAGGAATTATAATATTATTGATAAATAGCGTTGGATATATCTGAGAAATGTCGACCTGTTTGCATAGAACTTTAACCTGTGCCCGAGCCCTGTACATAGGCAAGGCCGCACCCACCCCATGCCACGACGGTCTCACGTCCATACAGAAACCTCTCAGCGAGCTCTACCAAAAGCCTGATCGCCAGAAAGCTATGCAAGATCAGGAATGCATCGTCTACGTCTTCACAAGTGGCATTATGATTCGCCCCATTAATCGTCTGGACAAAGAAATATGGCTGCGTATCCAGGATTTGGAGTCTTGCTCTGCGGTCAAGGCATATCGTGAGGCTGGGAGCTGTCAGAGACAAATTGCCTTCGTTCCCACTGACAGCGCCCCCGGTCAGAGCGTCGACTCTCCTTCACTTTTCGCTCTGATAATGAGAAGAGGGGAAGGAATAAAAATCAGCGATTGTCACGCTCTGCTCTGCTTCTCAGATGAGACGGCACTGGTGCTGGTCAGCGCCTGCCAACAAGCTTTCAGCAATCGCAGTGGATGGACCAACGAGAGGCCAAATCTAGTTGAGCTGGGCTTGGAGAGAGGCGAGGAGAAAGTGGACAACGAGTGCTACGTGGATGACGCTAAGGATGATGTGGGACCTGAGTACTACCAGAAACCTTCTCTCAGCGGGTTCTTCTACGCTCCTCGTTCGGATCTTATTCAAAAGTTTAAGATTGGTGGTGAGGACGGATTTGGCAGAATAGATGAGCCTCAGATGATTGAGCATTTCACTCATTGCGAACCTGAACCTGAGCCAGAAAGCAAGTGCTGCGGTCCTCGTATAGAAGTGATTCAGATAAATCCTCCCTCAGCTAACTGCCCAGCTGCAGCTCAACAGCAGATTGTCCCAATGGGAGGAGTTCAGCAACAAGTTATCCCACAACAAGCTCAGCTGTACTATGGGCAAGAGTCTCCCTATGATGCGTACTACGCTGACAAGAAAGCAATCAAGAAAGCTCTCAAGAACGACGATCAGTACCGATACACGCAGCGAGGAGCGCAGATGAACGAGTACGTCATGGAGGACGTGAGGTACGTCCAGCAGCCCGCAGTCTACAGTGGAGCCCCTAAAGATCCCGTCTACGCGAAGGTCCTACCACGGGCTGGAGCGGACTACAGACAGGATGCACGTATGGCGGGTGTAGGGGACTACGGACCCCCCGGGGTGACTTACACGTACGGAGCTGACGCTGATATTTATTCGAGACAACTGCCTCCAGGCGCAGAGGTCTACAACGTCTACAGTGGAAACCCGGGCCAACAAAATTTCATTCTGAGATAGAGTGATTTCTATTCCGAGGCTTTGCTAATTTTACGCTCTGTCTATTATCAGTAGTAATTAAGGATGTCCGGAATAGAGTGTTAGGATAAGTGAAGTACATAATCATTTTTATTAGATATTCATAATTTAACAAATAACTATTAGTTTATAATAAAGATTATATTGTATTTGCTCAACTATGATAAAAGACTTTTGCTATAAATCAAATAGTTAGTTTAGTAACATGTCTAGAAGCAGAAGCAGAATATGTCTGTACTTTAGCAATTGAAAATTTACAATTATGATATTTTATCCACTTTCAATATGCCTATTCCTTTCTGCTATTTTTAAAACATTTTTCTTCATGTTGCATATTTGAACATAGGCCTGAGATGTGTATGAAAATTCTAACATCATTTCCCGTGGAAATGCCTCGGAAATCTCATGAATGGCTTTCTCTCAGTCTAATTCCATGCAAAATGTGAATCTATACATTTTATTCATATGCTAACCATGCAAATAGATAGAATTACGTAAACTGCGATTACAAAGCTTGAATTTATCATATCATAATTATTAATACATCCCGTATATAAAAATTTAAAAATTAACGTTTGATAATCAATGTTTGAAGAAGTGAACGTCGACGCTAACAAATGAGGATATCAGGAAACTAAATGTATTTTAAAGGCATTAAAGAAAATTAAAGGAAATGTGGTTGTTAATCAAGATGGAATAGATTAGTTGGACTCACAAAAATACCAACGAAATATCTGAGAGATTTCTAACTGATAGATGGATATGATGAATGTATTATGATAATTATGATAAAGAAAAGATTGGATAGGACATATTATAAGAGAGACGACAGAACTGAATGGAATGGAGAATTCAAGGGCCAAGACTTAGAGACAGACCAAGACTTGGGATGTTGAAAAATTGTATAACAATTTCGTATATAGAGAACAAAAGGAAAGCTGAGGATAGAAGTGGTTGGAAGGTTTATATGCCATGGATCTGCCGTTATGCAATCCACTAAGATATATATATATATATATATATATATAATATATAGAGATTTACGCAATAATAATGAAGGTTTAACGTGTGGTCTCTGTGTACTCAGTCGTCATCGTGTAGTGGTTTGGCGCCTGTTTATGTAGAGTCTGCAAGAGACGTCCCTGACATTACCTTATGGCGAAGAACCGGACGCTAAATTCTATTGATTGATTGATTGAACGTCCGTTTCCTCATACAAGGATGATGTCAGGGACGTCAAATCGTATTTGGAATCAGGGAATCGTATAAGCATATACATGTATTCATAAGATATATAAACTTGTACATGTATTTATTGCTATCAATTAATATCAAATAACCCACTTTGGACCACGCTATTGTATGGATGTGAAACATGGACCTTAAGGAAGGAAGATATTAGGAAACTGGAGGCATTGGAAATGTGGATTTGGAGAAGAATGGAGAGGTTTAGCTGGACTCAAAAGGTTACAAATGAGGAAGTCCTGGAGAGAGTTGGAACAGATAGACAGTTGATAAATGTATTAAGAAATAGGAAGAAGAGATTGATAGGACACATTCTAAGGGGGGAAGGCCTATTAAAAGAGGTCATAGAAGGTAGAATGGAAGGAAAAAGAGGCAGGGGCAGGCCGAGATTAAGTATGTTAGGTGATTTAAAGACCCACTCATATGTGGAAATGAAGAGGAAGGCGGAAGACAGAGAAGAGTGGAGGCGTTATGTACCATGGACCTGCCAGTAGGCAGTACACTAAGAGAGAGAGAACCCACTTTATGAAATTGTCAAAATTCATGTTTTGGTACTACATTGTATTATCTATAATCAGTGATATACATGTACAATACAATTTCTATCATGTTTTCATATTAGTCCAGCCTTTAGGATTAGTTTTGACGTCGGTTTTGATGACAAACATCTTCGCGAGAGTCTTTTCATGATAATCATATAGCTTATGTTTACCTGAGCAGCTTCGCCGCTGATTTCTTTTATGTATATCTTCAACTTAATATCTAAAGTAACCAGTAGCGAAGTGGCTGGAGCCAGTGGCGAAGTCGGTAAGATACTCGACCGCGGAGCAGTATGTGCGGGTTTAAAATCCTGGGCTCGCCCGTCACTGACATCGCTTTCGAGTGAGGAAACTTACGTTAACCTTAGCTTTACCAGCTTTGTTGAAAATTGAACCAGCTGATTACTGCTGATAAAAAGCAAATAAAGAAAACTACCGTAAGTCTTATGAGTACATTCATGTGAAATTTGTATGCATATTCTAAACATTGATAGGAGTTAAGCTTTTCATACTGCCATCAACTAATCAATTTCTTGATTCAAACTCATAATTATTAAATAATTATTATATTAATATGAATTTAATACTGTGGTATATAGAAAGTAGATTGTGATATACATGCTTCAGAAAATTAACATTTAAGGAGACTTACAATGTAGGTCGTCATCAAGCATGAATCTTGTGAGCTGACTCTTAAATAGAGATAGTTTGTAAAAGGATGCGCTTCCGGCAATTTATTAAAGTGCATTATTTAGTGTAAACAATTATTGAAATAATCTTAATTCAAAACAAAAGTGTCCTCTAGAAGTGCCTATTATTTTGAATCAATAAAATGATGAATACAAACTCAGTAAATATAGCACAAAGCAACATTCGAAGTTGCAATCGTGACCAATCATCACTTGGCATATTTGTTCTTGTATCTTCAAATCCGGAACACTACTGCAACATGATTAAAGATCAATAGTGAAGTTTACGAATCACGTCGAAGAAATACTAATTTAGCCCTATTCTAAATAGACTATTGAATATAAACATATCAAATATCTAAATAATGTACGCATGACAGTGTTTTTCCCGAATCATCTACATGTGAGATATGGATAAAACGCAAACGGTACTTATCGTTAACGACGACTAAGCGTAAACAAGCTAAAGGCTGCGTTGAGATTTGATATTCAAAGCCTGTGACCACGAAGCAACTCAGTCTGTAGGATGACATGTTGCTCGTAAGTAAAAGGTGTTGTAGACTGCAAGTAGGAATGCGTACCTCGAACCTGTCAATATCAAAACACATTCGATAGATTTCAAATACACTTTAGAAATTCGGAGATCTGCAGCGACTTTAATTGTTACAAATGCATCACCGAGATTACGAACATTGACGATTGGAGGATTTCAATGAGTTAAAACTATATAAAATTTGTTACCTATTGAGGTCTGCAGAGCATGCAGTAAAATAGCCAGTTTTGATAACAATTAATATTTTTAATATGCAATATTTGGTTAATTAACTTAAACTTCTTAGAGGAGATTAGACGTCTTAAACTTCTCTTATAGTCTCTGTGTACTCAGTCGTCATCGTGTGGTGCTTTGGCGCCTGTTGGTGCATAGTCCGCAAGGGTCGTCCCTGACATTGTCTTATGGCGAGGAACCTGACGTTAAATTCTTATTAATTGATTGATTGAATGAGCTAATAAAACATACAAACTCGTAGAAAGATACAACAATAATTATGCGCAATACTTGTTTAAGAAGTAACATAGTTTATTTAGAAGATACACATTTTGAATAGATTTTTGTTCATGAACGGGGCATTTCTTGATGCTGCGTTCCATTCAATGTGACAGTGGAGTAGTAGTGACATCTGAAGCTTATACATTCATATCGGCATCTCTTCTGCAAAGCCTTCTTGCTTTGCCGCAGTCTTAAGCAGCCATTGTTGTCTTGTCGTAATTAGCTATAGAGAATAACAACAACAACATTCAGCAACAACTAGACTGATGTTGTCGTCAATGACAACATGGGTCACTCTAGAAGCAATTCTAAGCTGACGAGCAATAATCAAGAAGGCCCCAAACGGTCATGTCATATCGGGTGATCATCCTGGGGCTGGTTCATCCAAAGATTTCTCTATGATGTTCCTCCACAAGACTATGTTCTTCGTCATTTCCTCCAAGTCATTTTTACTCGATGCTCATTGTTTTTCTACTATGTGTTCCCATAAATGCTAACTCCAGCAGCCTTCTTCGAGGCAGTCTTCTTCGAGGCAGTCTTTCCATCTTCTTTTAGGTCTGCCCGCAGTTCTTTTGTCAACTGTTTTGTAAATATCCTTCGAAGGTTTCTGTTTTCTGCCACGCGCAGCATACAGCAAGCGCATTTCGTTCTTCTCTTCCTGATGATTTCACTTACAGTTTGTTGTTTTGTCCATATCCTAACATTCTTATTTGTTACTTTTTGTATTCTCTTTAGGAATTTGTTTTGGGAAAATTTGAATTTATTTTAAATTTATTTCTTTTCTATTGCAATTGTAAATTCACACGATTCACACTTCTGCATTGTTCTAGTTTATTTTTATATCCTTGGGTTGCCCTAACGCCAAACAATTGTTTAAAATTATTAGAAATTTTCTAGAGATATCTCATTTATACGTATATTCATTTCTTTACCTAACATTAATGTTGATTTTTAATTCGAAAAGATATTCTCTGAAGAAATTACTCACTACCTTGCTGATCTCATATTTAAGAACCACTTAGGACATGTGCAGGCTGCAGCATACCATTGCATACTGCAGTGAGCCGGTTATTTGAAACATATCAAACAACAATTTCAATTCTTGAAAATGTTGGAAGGAGAAACACTCTATTAGTTAATGGAGGTATGTATATATATGGTGGAGATCTAAGTAAATGGAACATATGGCTGACAGAAATGCTGTTAGATATATTCACAGAAAACAGACCATGGTTATATGTGTACAATACAGGTATTTCGCCAGATGACTTTACCAAGTCAGTGATGATCCCAATTCCTAAAAAGCCAATGCTGTGGAGTGTTCGTATTGCAGGACAATAAGTTTAATACCTCATGCATCGAAGACCTTATTAAAGGAAATAAATAATCTCATTCAGTCGATTTAGCTTGCATCAAAAGATAACAAATAAGGAAGTTCTGGAGAGAGTTAGTACCGATAGACAGTTGATAAATGTATTAAGAAATAAGAAGAAGAGTTCGATAGGACGTATGCTAAGGGGGAAAGACTATTAAAAGAGATAATAGAAGGTAGAATGAAAGGAGAAAGAGGCAGATGCAGGCCGAGATTAGGAGATTAGGTATGTTAGATGATTTAAAGACCAACTCACATGTGGAAATGAAGAGGAAAGCGGAAGACAGAGAAGAGTGGAGGCGTTATATACCATGGACCTGCCAATAGGTTGTGTGCAAAGAGAGAGAGAGAGAGTGTGTCTGAAAAGAGTCTTTATAGAACAGTAATACCTGAGCATTCGCTGTTGTCAGCTCCCCCCCCCCTCTCTGGGGTTAGTGGCAGGTCCTATCTAGGCCTACAGTTAAGCTCCATGTCCACGTAAATCAACCAGTTAACAACTTTCACTCTCTAGGTCACTAAGTTAATCCCTTCACAATAGGCTTATCCACATCAACTATTAAGGATCAATAGCTCAATATACACTCCGAGTCCAATATATACCCCTAATTAATAGCAACAATGAGAAGATGCATTTTGCATCTAAGGCTGTATTTTTTATGTACTACTAGCGTAGCGTTCAGTACATCGGGTAGGGCAGTTAAGCCAGTTGTACTTTATCTTAGTCCTCATATTGATATTGAGCTCTTCAACATGCTTAACGAAAATGACGTTATTCAGGAAAATGAATGGATTTAAAAAAATATGTTTTCCATACACTCTTGTCTTTATTATTTATCCTCAACATATTTTGCAAAATCTTTAACTTCGAACTCAGATTTCTTTGTTTCCATTGCCGTTGACTGATGTTTTCCCAAGAGTAATCAATTGAAACAATGGAATATTAACTAAACAGAAATTATCTTAAATTTTCGTAATTTCCTAAACTTCAATTTTATTCTAAAATTCCTTTGCAAATTTCTTTAATTAACCTGCGTTTTTTTAAGCTATATTTTTTACCAATATTTAGCCCCTTAATAATTCTGTAACTTCATTACTACTGCCAGATGACATTAAGGCTCTTTCTCTGAAACATTATGCTCGTTGGATTATAATAACTTAGACACAGCGTTAGTACAAAAATTCACATACATAATTCATATACATAATTAAAACTCATATCAATATTATTCACATATTGTACATATTGTATTATCTCAATAGGGCTGCATCCTCAAATCGTCGTGCTTGATTAACAGAGCGGTACTTGCTCTGAATACTTAGTTTTCAACAATTGGCCCATGCTTGTAAGTTACAGTACAAAAACAACGAATTAATCTTCAATTCTTCTGATAGAAACCACTTTGAGCATAGGCTTAGTTATAAAGTACAAATACTGAGCTGTGAGCACAAGTAAACAAAACCTCATGGAAGAGCTCTATTCAATTAACAGATATGCATCTTTCCTGAACAATTCTACTCTACTAATTTGCAAATGGTCGTCGCTATATACAGTATACTATATATATATATATATATATATATATATATATATAATATATATAATATATATATATATATCTATATATACAGTATATATATATATATACATACATATGTAGGCCTATGTTAGTGATCTCTTAGTGCACGGCTAATTGGCAGATCCATGGCATATAACAAATATTATGTGTTTATGTATTATGTGTATGTAAATCAGTATATGTATAGGAATGTATGTATATGTATATATATATATATACATATGACTTTATATGGGTCCCTATAAGTGCCTAGTGCCTTGGATTAACCCTGATTTTGCAATTATGTGCTATTCAACTATCTACATTACATTGTGTAGTTGTTATGCAAAATCGAAATTTTAAATAAATAAATAAATAACTTATCCATAATTACATTTTTATCATCGGCTTTTCTTTTCATATCAACATACAAATCAAATATCGAAGCATTCGGCTTCCCAAATCTCGGCCATACCCAACTTTTTTCCTTCCCGTCTTCCTTCAATTACCTCTTTTAGTAAAACATTCCCCGCAGAACATGACCCATCAAGGTTTTATTTCCATTCCTTATTATATTAAGGCCTATCAATTGTTTAATTATGTCAACTATATTTGGCATTTCTTCTTTCCTAATTATGTCAGTCCATTTCATCTTCTCCATTCTCTTCCATAGCCATTTCTAATTTTCACAACAGTTCAGGATTGTGTCCACACTAAAGTCTTTACAATCTTCATCTTTGTGGATTTCTAATGAAGTTCTAAAGTTAGAATTGCTAACTTTTTGTTAGCAGTTCTTTCTCTCATTAAAGGCCTTTTTGTTGAGCAATTCTACTTGTTCTTTTTCTTCCACATTTTCCATCTTCTGGTATCGTGTGTTCTAAATATATGAAACCATTTACCTGTTTCAACTTCGTACCGTTTATTTCTATATTGACTCCTCCACCGTTTCCGGGCATTCTCATCAATTCCTGCTGCTTTTCCTTTTTTCACTTCTCAAATTGCGTTATAAATTTCTTCTATTAATTCTATTTTATTAAATCAGTTTCTCTATAATTATCTTTTTGAATGCATTTGGCTTTTAGTGTAATATATGTCGATTTTCACTTTTATGAACTAATTACTAATTTGGCATATAATGTTCTTTTTTCAAATTTAATTTGGAATATAATGTTTTTTTCAAATCCGTTTATACTTATGGTAATTTGCCCATGATTGTTAAGTATGTGGCTCGAGGTTGAACAACAAGTGTACTGTCTCTGATAGTACATACCCGGGTGACGAGAAACCCAAGCTGAGCCAGTCAGCGTGGGTCTCTCATGTGCAAGCTCAACAGGCACGCAGTAAATTAGTTACGAATTGCGAATTGTCGTATGCCTGTGAATAAACAAAGCTCTCTCAAAGATCAAACCGAGGTGTCTTCGGTTGAATTACTTTGAGGGAGCAAACTAGTAACAAGGGTTTTAAGGATAACGTTTGTTGTGCATGTTATGTATTTGTTATGATATCACAGATGTAATATCCGCTAATTTTTATGTTCTTATTACCTTTTGATAAATTCCGCTGGAGCCAGTGGCGATGTCGCTAAGATACTCGACCGCGTAGTATCAGTATGTGCGGGGTTCAAATCCTGGGCTCTCCCGTCACTGACATCGCTTACGAGTGAGGAAACTGGTTTACCAGCTTTTTACTTATGCTAATAGGCCTATCCGTTTTTATAGAGTTGGTTTTTATGTTGTTATTTTGTATGTAAAGCTAAATCTAAAAAAGCAAATGTTAATGTCAGTTTGTTCACTCGAAAGTGATGTCAGTGACGGGCGAACCCAGGATTTGAACCCCGCACATACTGATCGGCAGTCGAATATCTTACCCACATTTCCACTGGCTTCATCCTATGTATGAAAATCTTTGAGTTAAATCGATCCTTTGTAGGAATGTAGCCTCTGTGCACGAGCGTTGCTAGGAAATAGACTCATATAACAATGTATACTCGACTGTTTGGCTTCTATTGTAATACTTCATCGACTATAGTGAACCAGACGCCCGTACGTTTTTGGCTCTTCTTTTACTTATAATTATACAAGTTCGTTTAATTATATCTTCTAGATAGGTTTTATCACAAATAGACGAAGGGCTTTGTGAAATAGAGTTCGATTTAATTTAATTCGTTATAGAAACCAAGCAGTTTTCAGTCAGCTCTGTCTCTAGTGGAAAGTATTGTCTCTATTCTATGTGTGGAACTGTAGCAGAATTGAGGTTACAAACGAGATTGAATAATAACAGTGACTCTTCAGTTAAACTTTAGTTCAAATAACGGTCTGATGTTAGTCCTTTTCCAATAATAGCAAAACCAATAGTGGTGTAATGACCAACCATGTTGACATCTAGCACTTTTAAATACTACGTGCTTTAATTTTTTGCCAATTTATTTCATTTTCCCTATAATCAGTCCTGTGAAGGTCCGAGATTTTATTCTCCGACAAAGGCGGCCGAGAATTAAAACCAACGAGAGTTCAATTCACCTAAAGATCGAATAAGAAAAAACCTGAAAATAATGCCAATAATAATACTTTTTATATTTATTCTGTATAACTTAGCGTCCCTGACATCATCCTTGTATGAGGAAACGGACGTTAAACCTTTATTATTACTATTATAGTTACACACATGACCAAACTCATGTGCTACATAGTTTCCTTTCTTAGTTGCTGTTTTTGTAGTTTTCTTTATTCCACCTTTTCTCTTCCGTCGTTTTTAGCAATCGTTGACTTTTGTTTCAAAATAATAATTTTTTTGTATTAATTGAGACAATTGAGACAACTGAGACACAGAGAAGAAAGAAAGAAAGATAGAAAGAATGCAAAAAAGAAGGAAAAAGAAAGCGGGTTCGCCAAAAGGCTGAGCTTTTTCTAACAATTTTTTACCGTTTCATATCGTTTATTTGTTCATCTCAGCACAGATTATACAAAGAATAGGAACCTACATGTATCTTGCAGTACTATACTAGCAGTCACCAGTAGCTTTCCATTTTCCAATTTTGTAAAGTACACTGTAGTGCTGTGATAACTGTTATGTTACTGTCTGTAGCGACAGCTCGTTTCGAATGTGCTGAGCAGAACCATCTGAATTAATAAGTGAAAGTTTATGTCTTTAAAGACATTGGGTGGCTTGTTGAGATGATACGTGAAGATCCTTGAAAGAAATAGTATTTTCAATGCTTTTCAAAATTCAAATCCACTGCACTTTATTCTTAATGCACTTTATTCGAAATATCAGGCGTCGATTTATCATATTCTTACGAGTGAAGAAAATCAAAATTGGTTATTCCGCTGAGCAGCAGAATAACTAATAAGTTATATAGCAGAAGAACAGCTTGAACAGAACAAACTTTAGCCCGTCCTGGGTAGTGTCAAGGGCTACATTTGTTTACTTCACCAGCTAGCAAATCCTCGCAGGGCGTTTCTCGAATGAGCGTGTCGCATTCCTCAATCACAGTGACTGTTTTACTGCATTGTAGTGTTGACTCAGAGTTTAAAGTAAATCCTCGTGGATTTGCAGAAGGCTTTGCTAGCGCGGCAGGCTCGCAGTAGGTTAGCAGGAAGGAAGAGTTGGGGACTAAAACAACAGCCGTGCGCAATGAAGCCTGAATGGTCGCTGAACGCCCCAAGCTGTAGGTGCGCCTATAGTTAATAACTCTAAAACTAGCCGAACAATACCGACTGTAGGTAGCACTGTGATCAGATCTCAAGCACCTTATCTGGAAACTGTTGAGAAATTACAAAAGTAGTTAGTAGCACAAAACTAATATTATTTTATTTAACTATCAGATTGAGTAAAACTACATTGCGTAGCGTATTGTCGATTTATTAGTTTTGTCAAAACGCTTCACGTTAAATTACTTTCTTAATTTATATATATAATGTATATATAAATTATGTAAAATTATATATATATATATATATATATATATATATATACAGACTGCGTAAAAAAACTGATCCCTACAGAAAATTTTATATAACTTTTGTATCTGATGTCTCTCTATCATGTAAATTCATAATCCAATTCTACACATATCCTGAACATTTCATGGAAATATATGCACCACAGTTCGAGTTACAGATCTTTTTGCGTCATGCCCCTACCTTTTATGGATTCTCCTATAGAAAATTTCTATAACTTTGGCATCTTATGTCTCATTATCATGTATATTGAGGCGATTATTCATGATCCAATTCTACACAATTTCTGATAAATATATGGTAATATATTTTTAGCACCACAATTCCAGTTACAGGTCATTTTGATCCAAGCCCCTACCTTGCTACCTCTTATAGATTCTCCAAGCAGTTTACCACTATAAGTTGCGGATACAAATACTCCATGAGCAAGGTAACGGGATGAAAAGAAAAAAGCAAGCCTATCCGCTGAAAGGATGGTCCATGTCAACTAATAAGAGTATTTGTCGGAAGATAGCAGAGAGAGAGAGCAGCTGATAGAAAGGCGAGCAGTGGCTGCCCCAAAAGTGCCAGAATTCCTGCTAATATTGCTGCTGTTGAGGAAATAATTTGTTATTAGAAAGGAGAACCTGGAACACGTCGTAATACATGTCAGATATATCAACTACTAGGGGTTTCTGCCGCATCAGTTAGCAGGATTGCTACTACCAACACAATGAATCAATGAAGGGCTCTAATCAGGAGTACTCAGTGACAAAGTGCTTAGAGAGCCTCTAAGAGGTAGGGGCATGGCGCAAAAAGATCTGTAACTCGAATTGTGGTGCATATATTTCAATCAAAGTCTCAGCATATGTGTAGAATTTGACCTAGTATAATCGCTAAAATTTACATGATAAAGAGACACCAGATACCAAAGTTATAGAAAATTTTCTGTTGTGAGTCAAGTTTTTTTGACGCAGTCTGTATATATATATATATATATATATATATATATATATATATATAATGTGTGTGTGTGGTGTGTGTATGGACATATATATATATATATATATATATATATATATATATATATATATATATATATGCCCATACACACACACCACACACACACAGAGAATATGTAGAGGAATTGTATGATAAGGCAGGGAAACCAGTTCAAGATGATTTAAAAATAGAAGAAGAAAATATCATAGAAAACGATAAAAGGGGCCCCGATTTAATGAAGGAGGAAATTTATTCTGCAATTAACAGTATGAAGAAGGGGAAGGCAGCCGGAATAGATGAAATCCCAGCACAATTCTTAAAAATGTTGGAAGGAGAAACACACAATAAGTTAATGGAGGTATGTATGGAAGTGTACAATACACGTATTTAGCCAGACGACTACCAAGTCATTGATGATCCCAATTCCCAAAAAAGTCAATGCTGTGGAGTGTTCGGATTACAGAACAATCAGCTTAATACCTCATGCATCGAAGATCTTATTAAAGATAGTCAATAATCGCATTCAGTCTAAAGCAGAGATGATATTGAGCAAGACACAATTTGGTTTTAGGAAAGGATGTGGCACAAGAGAAACAATAGGGGCAATGCGGGTTCTTTGCGAAAGGAGCCTAGAATATGGAAATGACGTTTTTGTATGCTTTGTAGACTTCGAGAAGGCCTTTGACAGGATTGATTGGATAACGATGATGAATATCTTAAAAGGAATAGGAATTGACTGGAGAGATAGAAGACTAATTTTGAACTTGTACATGAATCAAAAGCAGTAATCAAAAACCAACAAGAATACTCAGAAGAAGGTGAAATAGGACGTGGAGTAAGACAAGTTTGTAGCATTTCGCCGCTGCTGTTTAACGTTTACGCTGAGGCAATGATAGATGAAGCCATGGAAGACTTGGAAGAAGGAATAAAAGTAGGAGGGAATTTGTTACAAGATGTACGATTTGCAGATGACCAAGGAATGGTAGCGGGCAGCGAGATTGGGTTGCAGAAAATAATGGATAGGCTGAATGATACGGCTTTGAGATATGGCATGAATATTAATATAAAAAAGTCGAAGGTTATGAGAGTGTCCAATAATAAAGGTGAAGTTAATATCACAATAAATGGTACGAAATTGGAACAAGTAAAGAGTTTCAAATATTTGGGTCATACTATAACCGATGATGGGAAATGTGAGACAGAAATATGCAGTAGGATTGCACAAGCAAAAGCGGCCTTTGGTAGTAGAAAAGAACTATTAACAAAAAGTCTAAAGAAAGACATAAAGATACAGATAGTTAAAACTTTGGTTTCGACCATGCTATTATATGGATGTGAAACATGGACCTTAAGGAAGGAAAATATTAGGAAATTGGAGGCATTGGAAATGTGGATTTGAAGAAGAATGGAGAGGATTGGCTGTACCCAAAAGGTTACAAATGAGGAAGTCCTGGAGAGAGTTGGCACATATAGACAGTTGATAAATGTATTAAAAAATAGGAAGAAGAGATGGATAGGACACATTCTAAGGGGGGAAGGCCTATTAAAAGAGGTCATAGAAGGTAGAATGGAAGGAAAAAGAGGCAGGGGCAGGCCGAGATTAAGTATGTTAGGTGATTTAAAGACCCACTCATATGTGGAAATGAAGAGGAAGGCGGAAGACAGAGAAGAGTGGAGGCGTTATGTACCATGGACCTGCCATGGTACATAACGCCTAAAAAATAAATTATAAAAACGGTTAAAGCACTAGAATACTTACAACAGTTAGGAGTTAGATTCTTTGATAGAAAAAAAGAAGATACAGAAGATAAAAGAATGATTTAAAGCAATCACCTTAACTCTTTAGGTATTTGCTTACATTAATACCCTCCAGACACCCTTTAAATGAGTTTAGGGAAGACGCATTTACAGCATTGGAGGGTAGGGAATTCCAACAAGCAATGCATCGGTTTTTGAAATGATATCTTTCAGCATTAAAATAAAATTTATTCATATTTAAACTTGAACCATTATTTCTTTTTACCCCGCTTTTGAAAACAAAAAGCTCATTAATAGGTAGGTCAACCAATCCAGTGATAATTTTATAGTACAAACACAGGTCAGATTTAAACCTTCGTTGCTCTAAAGATTAGGAAGCCAAAACTTTTAATCTCTCCGAATTTTTGCAATCCTATCATGCCACTTAGCCGTTTAGTGAATCTTTTCTGAATTGATTCTATCAGGACAATATCGCATTTTCTGTATGGAGACAATAGATTAGAACAATACTCTAGAATCGGGCGCACAAAGACTGTGAACGCTTTAAATAATAGCACATGATTTCTGGATTTAAAGCAATGCAAAATTATTGAAGCCCTTTTTCTTTTTATTGCAAATATCTTTTATATGTGAACAAAACGATAAGTCGCTTGTAAACCTCACTCCCAGGTCAGTCACATCTTTTGATTTAGATAAAGCTACAGAATTTAGATTGTAATTAAAATTAGGCTATATGTTATATTTTTTGGAAAGAGTAGGAGATCACCTGGCACTTTTCTACTGCAAGGCTAAGCAGCCAACAGTTAGACCAACTACAGAGAGAAGCAAGAGACTTTTGAAAGTTTTCACAATCGGAAAGAAAATTTATGTGGTGAAGCACTTTGCATCATCAGCAAATAAGAAAATGGAGTTCAGTTCAGGACAGCAGGAGCTAATATCATTAATATAAATAAGGAATAGGACTGGCCCTAGAACACTGCCTTGGGTAACTCCGCTGTCAACGGTAGACCAGTCCGAATAGCATCTTCCTATTCTAACTGTCTGAAGTCTTCCAGTTAAAAGGACAAAAGCCATTTTACTAAATAGGCTAACAGTTTATAGATCAACTTATTATAGGCTTATGGAATCAAATGCCTTGGAGAAGTCAAGATAGACGGCGTCTATTTGACTGCTGCTAATTAAACTTGCAGATAGGCTATTAAAATAACGGAGAAGTTGTGTATTAGTTGACCTTTTAGGCATGAACCCGATATATATACACATATACATGATATATACATGTATATATATATATATATATATATATAATAAACATATATATTAATAATAATAAAAATAATAGTAGTAATAATAATATTAGTAAAGGTTTAACTTCCGTTTCCTCATCCAAGGATGATATCAGGGACGTCCCCACAGTACACATCACTACAGATCAATTCAGCCAAACCAATCTGCTAAAGAAATGTACTGAGGAGAAGTAAGGTACTAAACGAATATCGGTCCGGTGATCAAAATGGTCAGGGTAGATTGATTAAATCTAAGGTGGAAAAAGGTAACTCTTAAGCTTACTACAGAAAGTTGAAAGAGAAGAACAAGAGCGAAGATAAAAAGGTAAAGAGTTCCAGATTGTAGGTGCTGCATAAGAAAATGAACGTCTGCCCAATGATGTGAGAATATTTGCAACAGAGAGAAGATTGGCATCGGTGGAACCGAGTGCACGTGAGAGACGATAGGGCTAAAAGATTTTTAGATAAGTAAGAAGGCTTGAAAAAAATCGCATAGTTTTGAAGGTTAATAGAGCTATTTTATATTTTATGCATTGATTAACAGGGAGCCAGTGAAGACTAAAAAGTAGAGAATTAGAGCGAGATATATATTATATATATATATATATATATATATGTATATATATATATATATATAAACAATATATATAATAATAATATACATGTATATAAAATTATATTTGTATAGGCGAAAGTGAAGGGAGAAGAAAAGGAGGATGGATCATTATAGCAATAGATGGAACAAAGATAGAACATCTGAGCAGGATGTTTGATTATATGAGCGGGAGTTCTCAAGATGGGAAATGTGTAACAGAAATTATATGTAGAATTCAGTAAGCAGAAGAAGAATTTCTTAAAGAAAAAGAACTACTCAAAAAAAGCTTGAAAATATGTACGAAGCTTAAGATTGTAAAACATGTGGACCATGATCCTGCACTTCTGTAAAATGTGAACTTTTAAGAAAAGAGGATAATATGAAACTAGAAGCACTCGGAATCAACAAACAACAACAACAACAGAATTAGAGTGCTACTGTCGTCTATGACAACATTGAGCAATGTGGTACCAAATCAAATCTGATGAGCAGAGTGTGGGGTCCAAAAACGGTGCAAGCCAAAGGACGGTGTTCGGTCCGAGGAAGTGTACTAGTGGAATGGAGGTTTACGTCTCAGTTCCAGTGCAAAGGTTGAATAGGAGAGGTCAAAGAGAAAAGCCTTCAACCGTCTATAAAACTGTTCGTATGGAAGGAAAGGATGATCAGGAGAAGATGAGGGGTGCGCAATGTGGAAGGAAGAGAATTCCAGATCTGCGGAGCAGTGTGCTAGAAGGAGCGCTTGGAGAGCTTACTGCGAGAAGAGATGCTAGGTCGCTCTAATGTATTTAACTTAGAGGACCTAGTGGAACTTAGAGGACCTAGTGGAGTGGAAATGTGATAATGGGGAAGAATTTAGAAAATCAAATGAACTAATAAAATTATATGACCAATAATTGAAAGAAGTAGGGTCGGTTATGTTCTGAGAGGTGATAAACTAAAGGAGAGGAGGTAATGAGAGGCAGAATGGAGGGAAGGGTAGTTGTGAGAAGACCGAGACCTGTGATGCTATAAAATAATTACTTGATGTCTTCATGTGAAGAAATAACACAACGCTTTTAACAAAAGAGCTAAAGAAAATGTACTTTAAAAAAATAACAATTACAGTGCTACTGTCATCCATGAGAACATGGGATGTTATTGAGACAAATCCAAGCCGGTGAGCAAAAAGAAGATCTAAAACGATGCAAATTCGAAAATCAAGAACTCAGTCCAAAATAAATTATCAAGATATTACAAAGTGTGTTAGCGCAAGGTTTATAGTATAATGATGATAAGCCCTAACAAGAATAATGAACCAAATTTTCTAACCATATTTTTATAAATAGGCACCTAGATAAATATAATTTGATAAAACAATTTGATAAATATAATAGATAATATGCACATCATTTGCTCAAACAATATAGCACAATACTATCACTAAGTGTAAGGGTCAAAGATGCAACGGTTTATTGTGCTGTTCGGGTTTCCAATTGTACACGGATAGAGCCCGTGTCTAAATGTTCACTATTGCATACACTGAACAGCGAAATGAACATTAAGTATTGTTTTACACTTTGGTGCGACATAGTAGATACTTCAATAAAAAGTTAAAATACATAAAGCGCAAGTAATTAGTACACACGTGGTCGTGCATTTCTTACGTCCCTGACATCATCCTATGTCTCCGACATCATCGTACGTCCCTGGCATCATCCTTGCATGAGAAAAAGGATGTTAAACCTTTATTATTGTTATTAATATATGTCACCATTGCTATGTCGCCATTAAGTAACCTAAAATTCTAGACATTCCATGGGACTAAGCTAGTTGATATTGATTGGATGTCTGATGACTGATATGTTGGTGCATGGTTCAAATACACTGCGCGCCCCGTCGCTCCGTCGCCTTACAAACATGAATATAACTTTAAATGAAGCTTTCAGTCTTCCTTTTTACTCAACTATGATTGTTTTTGGACTTCCAGCCATGACTTAATTATACTTATGCCCAATAAAAAAGACTCACTTTTACCTGAAGTGAAAAACCGTTTCCTGTGCCCGGAATGCCAGCTCAGCCTAACTGAATATCTAACTTCAGTTTCATCTTTTGCCGAAAGATTATCAACGACTAGAGAATCTAAGATTTGAATCGCACTTCTTTTTCCTCAAAGGGAACCTAACCGATCATGCTACTGAATTATACAATGGTAAAAACTAAGGCTCGCACTTAGCTGCTAGAAGAATAACAAATTAGAACTTGAGCGAACCAGAAAACGATAACGACATAAAAAATAATTAAATGAATGAGTTAAAACAAATGAATTAGTAAACGAACAAATAAGTAATGATAAATTGCAACGTGAATTATATCTTGTGCATTATATGGTGTATTTCTTGTAACACTTTCAGCTCTACGCCCAGCACACCGGTGATAGAGAGACATGCCCGGTGTGGAGCACATCTCTCTGAGCAGGTGCAGAGTGCTGTACCTAGGCAGCGCCATCCCGCTAGACACAGCTGTGGGCATAGAGTCCATACAGGGCCCGTGCAAGGATCGCTATGATAACGTCGATTCAGATCATCGAGCCTCAGGCATCGACTCGATCCTCTCTGTTTACAGCAGTGGCTTGCTCCTCCAGTACGCCACTGACGACTCCAACAGCACGTGGTTTCCCATCCAGTCTCTCCACGTGTGCGCAGCAGTGAAAGCGGTGGGAGGCGGCGGTCCGCTCAGATTCGTATCGCTCGACACTCCAGCTGCCCAAAGATCCGACAGTCCGCCCATGTTCGCCTGCATCATGCGCAGAACTAAAGGAATCAAAGTCCTCGAGTGTCACGTCTTCATATGTAAATCAAACCAAGCTGCAATGGCTTTGGTGCAATCCTGCATGCACGCTTTTGGACACAAGGAAGGATGGATGGATAGTTCTCCAGTTCCTCCGACAAGAATTGTTTCAGATCAGAGAAGTAAGAAGAGCGGAGGAACGTTTCGAGGTGGAGACTTGTTCTCTGATCGTCATGATCTTGTGCAGAAGTTTGACGTATCATGTCGAGTGCGGCACGGTTCGCAGCATGCTCCGGTTTCCATGAATCCACCCGGTGCTCCGGTGCCTGCTGTTCCAATGGAATACTTTGCAGACTGGACCGCTTGCGGAGGTCAGCCTCTGATGATCATTCCAGGCTCACCGTTCTACCCTGGACCAGTTGTGATGGAGCAGTACAAAAGAAAAAAGAAAAAGAAAAAGGTGGTGGTAGAGAGTAGTGATTCTGAAGACGAGACATATTTTGTGAGGAAGTCTGAGTTGATCGGAGGAGGATGCGAGACTTGTTGTGGGGGTTGTTCTGGAGGGGTGTGCATCAACATCAAGAGAAAGGAGAAATGTTGCGAGGGGTCTTGTAACGAAGAGGCGGGAGGAATGCTTGTGTATGCTCCCCAGGTTGGTTTTCTGGTAGTATTCATGTTCAATATCACTTGAAATAGAATCCAATATAATTAATTTTACCAAATAAGCTCATTCTTTATTAAAACTCCAAAGCATTGTTAAGATTTGAAAAATAATGCCAAATTTGCTATTTTCGATTGAAAGTTCATTGCATTTTCAAATTTGAAAGTTTAATTTATTGCTAATTTATTAGTTCAATGAGAGTTAAATCATGGAAACAACATAGGATTTTAAAGATCATTAAAAGGTATAAACTGTGAATTTGCATGAAATATTCCCGTTTTGAGTCCCGGACGCTGACGAGTAGACCTACAGAAAACTGCACGTGTCGTAAGAGTCCACTGAGCAATGACTGAGGAAGGCTATTCCCTAATCATAGACAACATTAAGGGACGTGGATAGGGCATAGCCCTTTGTGAAGGAAATAACTTGGTGATCTATGGGGTGCTTTTTATGGAGCGTGTATGCAGACTCTGATTCTGAATATGCACCTTGGAACTGCCACTTGGCAGTACACTGGAGAGAGAGAGAGAGAGAGAGAGAGAGAATATAGAATAACATAATGTTAATTTTGGATTACCTTGGTTTCTGCAGTAAGCAATCTAGTAGAAAAATGATGGTTCTATTACTCGATTGCTTGATCCGTTTAACGGAAAACTAAGATTTAATTAACCATAGGCTTTTATATAGTTTTGATTTACTCCACAATCAACAAAACATCTCAGGAAAGTAACTTTATTCCCGAATAATAACTCACTCAAACCTTCGGTAGCTCAACTACAGGAGCGCTCCAGAATTTTATGTTTTTTTACTTAGTATAAGATGTAATCACTTGGACACTGGTTTCAGTATGTACAGACGAATACGGACAACGTGGCAGTGGCAGGAGCTGTCTACGGCCTGTACGACCCGGAGGATTACTACTGCCAGGGAGCCGAGGATCAGAGGCGGGTACAGGAGGCCTACGACCTCGGCTACTATCAGGCTGAGCTGGAGGCCTACAACGACTGCCTGAGCCAGCAAGATGATGACTACTGTCTCCAGGACTATCAAGCTTACCCTGGATACACCGATGACTATCCTGAAAGCTACGTTCAAGAGCCAGGGATGCCTCATGAACCCGCGATGAAAGGTTCGCCCTCGCAGGGGCATTACGAGCTGAGGGTCTGCGATGACTATGTGCTGCGTTACAAAGATCCGTCGACGAATGGTAGGCCTGTCAGTGGTAGGCCTGTCAGTGGTAGGCCTGGGAGGTACATGGAAGTAGCCGAGGGTCTGGGATACTATCCTTAGCCGCCAACATTCTGCAGTCACAATCAGTGATTCGGAGGTTGAAACAGATGATAATGAAATTCTTCGAAGATAATTAGATATGATATCTTCAGTTAATGATATAAAGTTGGCATTAAATATACAATTTATGATTTTGAATATACGAGATCAAAATGATATTCTCCCCTTCTCGCTTTTATGCAATTGACATTTTTCAATTATGCTTTGCTTGAACTCTGTATTTTAATTAACAAGTACCACTAAAACATGGTGGATTAGTCTAGTAATCCTAGCAATACTGCATTGTCTACATGCATATCAAATTGATCAAATGTCGTTTTAGTTTTTTGCACCATAACATAATAGAATATCAGCATAGCTTTCACGCAACTAAGAACATATCAGCAGAATTTTATCTCGTTTGGAAAAGAATTGAACGCAGTAAAGATACATCTAGTTGATAATATATGTGATGTATTCTCAATTGTTTTAATAAAAAATATTTTACGCTGCATGTAACATGCTTGCCTTCTAATACCGGAACTATTTTATTTGACCCTACTCAGTGTATTCATATTCACAAATATTTAACTTTGCCATTTTTAAAGATATCAAAATTAAATTCCTCTATGTTTGAAAGAATTGGCTATGCTGGTCACTTCCTGTAGATTTTAAGAACACCTGTCAACTCTTTACAACTTCATTTTAAATATGGTATATCAATTATAAAAGACATCGTATATACAGACTGCGCATTAAAAATAACTCCCTAGCAAAATTGCGATAGTGAATATAAATATTCGATATTTCGTCTTAAAATTTTAATCGCCGGTAGAGGAGGAATTTAGCATTCGCTCTCCAAATTTTGTGGAATTTAACAGTCAGAACGATCAAGTTTAGTCAGCGGGTAGGAAACGCTTTATTAGCCCTCAGCGTCTCCTCCTACAGCAAGCCTAGTTTTCAGTCAGCGTCATGGTGTCGGAGGAAGTGTCATACGGAGGGAAGAGTAGGCTTCATTTTGTTGCAGAGAAAGCTAAAATTAATGCTGAGTATGACACTAACACAATTCTGCCGAAACTGATTGCCGACTGCAATAAATTAATGCCAAATTATTTAATTTTGAACAGAACGGTGCGCCGGCTCACACTTCACGTCTTGCGCTATACTTTCTTGTACAATATACCGACTGGGGCAAAAAAATAATCCCCTAGCGAAATCTCAATAGCTTTAAGAAAACTCAAAATTTCTCTACGAAATTTATGGAGTTTCTAGGGGAGGAATTTCTGCGTATATCTAGAAAATTTTATGAAAATCTATTGAGCAGGAAAAATATTTCAGCTTTTCTACGAAAAAAGTGAAAAATCAGTTTTAACAAGGCTTTTTTTACCAAAAGTCTTAATAACTTGGACAAAACTCAAAATAGTTTTACAAAATTTTCGGGGATTCCATAGGAGGAATTTCTACACATATCCTGCAAATTTGGTGAAAATATATTCAGAAGTAACAAAATATACAGCGTTTCTTCGAAAAAAATGTTAAAATCAATTTTAACAAGGCTTTTATAAACAAAAGTACCGGACATTATCATCAAAATTTAGGAATAATTTTAACATAAGAACGAATTTTAGGCATCTTATATTGGAGTAGCTAGCAATGTAGTGCAGTCTTAAACTCCACCACTTAAGTAAACGGCCTTTTCATGGTCGTTATTTTCTTTAAAAGAACGACTGACATTTCAAAAAGTTTTGTTAAAATTGATTTTAGCACTTTTCTCTTAGAAATGCTGTAATTTCGTAACTAATGAAAATATTTTCATCAAATTTGCAGGATACACGCAGAAATTCCTCCCCTAGAAGCTCCGAAAATTTCGTAGAGATATTTGAGTTTTCTTAAAGTTATTGAGATTTCGCTAGGGGATTATTTTTTTTGCCCCCAGTCTGTAGCCCAGACTTCATAAAAAAGGATGAGTGGCCTCCTAATTCTCCAGATTTTATCCACTTAATTTTAATGTCTGTGGAATCATGTTGGAAAAGTATCGTGCTTTCAAACCCAAACCCAGAAACACAACGGAATTAAAGGCTTTTCTTCAAGAGATCTGGAAAGACCTACCACATCTGTCAATTAACAGCTCAATTTTATTAGCAAGAAAAAGGCTTCTGGCCGGCATCAAAGCCCAGGGCGTTCATTTAGAGCACACACTGCAGCACAATATCAGAGTCGTCATCGTCTAAAATTGATATTTTACGTTGCGTGTTAAATGAAAAAAAAATCATTTCTTGTCGCAAAACTTGGATAACTTCGGTTCCTTTAAAAATATTTTGTTACAAAACTTAGTCAGCTTGTGGAAAAATTTCTCCATAAGGGAACTCTAAAATTTCAAGGCGAAATATCAAGAATTGACTACGCTATCGCAAATTTTCCAGGGGTTATTTTTTAATGCGGAGCCTGTATACAGGTGTACATATGTATCATCTTCTTCTTAGTGCACTGCCAAGTGGCATGTTCAAGGTACATATTCATACTCAAAGTCTGCTTTCTCGCTCCATAAGAGCACTCCTTAGATCAACAAGTTAATCCCTTCACAAATTCTATGCTTTATCCATACCTTATGTAGCATATAGCTTGGGAAAAGTAAGGCTTCTGAGGTGGTTTCCCGTTGCCTTCCTCAGTTAGTTAGATTAATTATCATTTAATCCTGGGGACAATATTTCATGGTGAGGTGGGTCACCTCTTGCCATCCTCAGCTCCTGCCTTAATCGCCTCTTACGTACATGCAGCAGATTGTTTGCGGTTGCCCTATTCTGCAGTGGTCCAACCATACACGAGCACAACACGGGGAAATAGAGACCCATATAAAGTCATATATGCATATACATACATTCATATACATATACTGATATACTTACACATACATACATATACACATAATGTTTGTTATATGCCATAGATCTGCCAATTGGCCGTGCAGTAAGAGATCACTCACATGCATAGGCCTATGTATATATATATATATATATATATATATATATATATATATATATATATATTGTATATATATATATATGTATATAGGTATATATATATATATATATATATATAGGTATATATATATATATATATATATATATATATATATATATATATATATATAGGTATATAGGATACACTTCACTTTGAAATAATTTTTAGAAATTTGATTATATTTCCACTCACTTTTGCTCAATGGTTTAATTTAACTTTTATTACCCATTTAAATGCATATATATGGACAAAAAACGAAAGGAAAAGAAAAGAAAAAGAGGCAGGGCAGGCCGAAGGTATAAGGTATGTTAGATGATTTAAAGACCCACTCATATGTGGAAATGAAGAGGAAGGCGGAAGACAGAGAAGAGTGGAGGAGTTATGTACCATGGACCTGCCAGTAGGCAGTGCACTAAGAGAGATATGGACAAACGCACTATACTTACTTTCTGAAATTTTTTTAATTGTAGCAGTTTTGAGATTCAATAGCAGCAGATGGGGCAGTAAAGGGATTGCAACATTTGAAGTTCCTCCTAGCAGCTGCCGAAGAGAATAGGTTGATTCTGACTGCTATCATTTGTTTTGCAATAGACAACTAGAATATCAGCAGCAAATTACGAACAGCTGCTAACAGCTGCTAGCAGCTGCTCTCTGACAAATCACTTCGGCTCTTGCCAAATACTCGCAAGCAACCAATAGGAAAGCATGATAGAATATTAATTAGAGAGCAGCTAGCTGTAGGGGCTTGTGTTTGATTGCTGCCTAGGCTTGATACACACACTGAAGAGTCTCGTCTTCATAGCAGCTGCTGCAGAAAGCGCATAGCTGCTTAATGGAGGAAAGTGACCAAGTCAACAATGCAACGTCTAAAAAATCTCTGTCGTTACACTCAGCATGGAGCATAAGCTCTCGTTAATTCATCGAGCAGACTGGGCGATTAGCTGAGCTCTGCTGAGCAAGGTTTGATAGTCACAAAGCAGAGAACTTGTTTCACTTGATATCATAGAGGAGTCTACTGAAGTGAATAGATTTTTGTAGTCTACCTGTGTTAAGACTATTTGAAGCAATGCGCAAGTTTGGTTAATCTAACGGCTAAACTCCTGTACCTGAGAACTTATACAAGATGTTGCCAAAGTTTAAATAGTCGTGTGTCTGGTTTCGAACATCTTGAATTACATAAACGCATACTGTTTAGTTCGTTCAAATTACTTCTCTTATTTCATTTTGAGTCGACTTCTAAAATAAGCTCAGATGTAATGGCTAAGCAATTTATTCAATGTTAAATCATGCGAGGACTCCCCATACTGCAGGAAGAGAACGTAACAGAGATTATAGGGATAATCTCTGTAATCTCAAAGTAAGAGTAATTCATATTAAAATTCTTAAAATTCTTTTTCGGTAACTATTGCAATATTGATACGGATTCTACTTCACGCATATCTTGAAAAAGACACCTACAAGTACAATATTATTTCAGTTTCATCAGATAATGCAGGCACAGAATAAAGTTACAACTATCTGAAATGTGCTACTCTAATAAATTAAAGCAGTTGCGCTTGAATAACATAAAAGATTTCGTCAGCATCATTCTAACGTTGACCTACTGATATAGAATATTGAATCTGTATTATTATACTTCGTCGTCCATTCAAAATATCACACAAAACAAGGGGAATCAATAAAGAGTAAGCAATTGTGCAGTCATTTAACAAAACGACCACATTTATATTGCTACTGTCGTCACAATTTACTACATCAAGCACTATGGAATCCAAGCAAGCTAACGAGTATGGTATAAAAAGTCAAAGAAACGGTGTAAAACGGTATGAAAAGTAAAGCAATTCAAGGAATTAGAGGAACCGATGGTTGCAGTCTATGTATATACGAGGGTTGATTAATCAGTAGGGAGAAAAGCATGAGGAATAGTTGTCTGCCACAAATTAAATATTTCTGCTGTCAAGCTTTCTTCGTAAGAGAAGTCTTTAAAGAATAGTCACGTGAGTGAAGCCACTGCGGTTGCTAGGAAACCGTTCTAAATATGTTAGCTCAGCAATAATGGTAAGCAGTGGATAAATACGAAAACATGCCATTATTAAATATTTACATTTGAAGGGGTTGACCCAAAGTGAGATTGCAGTGGACAAAAAGGGAACTACAATCTATCGGTGGGTAGGTGAATTCCAAGAGGTAGGAAATCGACTGAAGACAAAGGCCTACCATTCAGGGCGCCCTGTCGAGACCTGTACCGAAGAAAATATTCAACGTGTTCAAGATATGATACAAAAAGATCGACGATTAAGCATCAAATACTGATTTGATATTCTTAAGTTGACATATGGCACAACCAATCATATTATTACTGACGCTTTGGGTTAGGTGTCTGCTAAATGGGTTCCACGAATGTTGACGACTGCAATCATGTAAGTCCGACTAACAACTTCTCGTGACAATCTCGATCTGTACAGAGCAGACCAGTTCTTCGCAGTTGTGTTAACATGGATTAGATTTGGGCTTATCATTTTGATCTGAAGACAAAACTGCCGAGAAAGGAGTGGAAACACGGCACTTCATCCGCACCAGTCAAATTCAGCGATATTGCGTCAGCAGGTCATGGCATCCGTATTTTTGACAGTGAAGGGATTCTGATGATTGACTACTTAAGAGCGAGGAAAGGCTGTCACAGGTGTCTACTATGCAGAGTTAATAACAAAACGTCGTGCAGTTATCAAGGAAAAACGACCGAGAAAGTTGCGTTAATGTGTTTTGCTTCATCAAGACAATGCTTCTGCTCACACCTCCGGTGTTACAAAGACTGCCATTGATGACAGGGGCTTCGAATTCCTACAACACCGCCAAATTCGCCAGTTTTGGCCCCATCTGACTTCCATCTGTTACGATTTCATTAAGATACTACGTGTTCATTAATAAATGAACTTGTAGAAGCCTACTGAAAAGTAGCACAGGCTGCACAGCCAAACTGTTCTGTATGACTTCGATATCAACCACTGATAGGTCTATGGTTATGTATAAATAGATCTGACACTAAAAGCTCACCTTTGTTGCGAGTGAAATTGGACTTTCTTCTAGTGTTATTTAAGGGCGTCGTTTGAATGGTCTATTTGTTCCAGTGGCGGGTCTACACGTTGTCTCAAAACAATTAAAGCGTTGCCTCTAGGCTCTGTGGCTCGGCTGAAACATCTCTGACAGATCTTTCCGATAAGGAAATAAAGTCTCTTCAATTTATTAAATGCCGTAAACTTATATTCAAATAAATGCTATAGTCAAGTTGATCGTTAGTTTCCTACTCGAATAACTTGTCGGTGACGAGGAGTGCACTGGATTTAAACCCTGTACCTACTGATCCGTTGTTGAACAACTTGCCAACAAGGCATGCACCGCCTCAGCCCGGTGAATAGTAAAATGAATATTTAGATACACTTGAATAAATATTTGTCAACCACTAAGAGAAACTTTTTCATGCTAAGCGAAAACCTGAGCCAAACAACAAAGCATTTCAAAAGAGACAATGCCACAGCAGACAGGGGTCCCTGTAGTCTGCTGATATAAGAGTGCAACGGAAAACAATTTCTATCTTGTGTTGTTCAGTACTAGAGAGGATTTTGACCATTGAACATAAGTATTATATGAGTAAAGTATATTTAATTTGTCTTTAAAAACTTACTAAATAAATTTCCCTGAATAAAAGTGTGAATTTTAATTGTGCACACTACTTCTTATAATAGTTTTCAGAGAAAATATGCGACTTTCTGCATTATAAAACAGCCTTGAATGCGAAGTAAAATTAAAAAGAGGCCAGAAGTCACGTAATTGCCTTTGCAAATACGCAAGAAAGCTAGCGCTATAGGCCTACTAGGCGATGAACAGTATTGGGCAAAATTAACTATATAAAGCATTTAGAACCTCCAACTAATTTAGTTGAAAGACATCACCTTTATCAAATTAGAAAAGAATCATCATCATCATCATCTTCCCTAAAATCTAATCTTACCTAGAATCCCAGTTTAACCAGGGTCGGGATACAAATAGACCATCTCCAATCCTCTCTGTCTCACACCAATCACATTATGCCCATACCATTCCATTCGTTTAAATTTTTTAAGCAATTTCTGGAGTCTATAGGCGCTCACCAACCCAAATGCCCTTTCTGTAGTTGGTTTGAATCTTACGTTCTTATTTTTCTTGTTTTCAAATAAAAAAGAATTATTGCAGAAATTACTTTAACTTCAAATTGCGTACTCCTAATTTTCTAGTAGGTAAAAAATTAAATAAAGCTCAATAAAAGCCCTTTAAAATGTGATGATTTTTTAAATATAAACTAATCAATGGTTAAATATTTTTTATTTAGTGCCCACCGCTGGGTTTACGATAGTCTAGTCTTCTGATTGCGAGTCTCGGCTGCTGAGAGAGCTTGACTAATGCTGATAGTAGCTGAGTGGCACAGCTCCTCTCAGATGCTGACTGCTGCCCGTGTGCTCAAGCTGTCGACTGGTTGCTGTCACTGCTGCACTAGAGTAGCTGCGTGACGACTGGACTGCTGAGCGCTGGAATATCTAAGCAGTACAAGAACATATTTTGTAAGGTTGAATCTGAATTATTGCGAAATAGTAAGAGATGTCTGATTAGCACTAAGTATAGGAATTCATTGTATTCAGCTCGCTTAGATCCTCTATAATAAAATAAGAATATTTAAACGTATTATAAATTTTAAAATTTACATTAAGCGACTTCATTGCTTAAAATTTAAATAGGAGAATTCACTGTTAGTTCGATTTCTTGTGATTAACGGATATTTTTCAGTACCATTTCAGAAAATTGTTCGTATTTATTTTAGATCGACGCCTCGTATGGTTCGATAACTTTAGTCTGCATTTCACTGGCGAAAAAGAATTCGTGAATATCAAAAAATTATAAAAAATATGTTAAACGAAATATTTGGTGCAAATAATTTATTCATTTAACCTTGTTTGTGATCTACAATCCCATTAATAGGTGCAAATCTCTCCAACAATTATATGGAGTTTCCTATGCTAACTTTGACTTGACTTTTATATATCTTATATCCGCAACATAAACCGCACCTGCGTAAGTTTCACTATTCCAAGGCCCCTAAAGAGAGATTTATCAACACCAAAAAGGATATATACATTATCATTTTATAAATATCTATTTATTTCGTAATTTTTCGGTAAGCGACATAGCACATAGGAGGCCTATATTGAAATTAATATAATTAACCATAACTAAATAGTTTCATCATAGTTCCCCAGCAGTTGATAAATGCATTAAGAAATAGGAAGAAGAGCTGATTGGGAAACATTGTAAAGAGGAAAGTTTACTAAAGAAGGTCATAGAATGTATAATGGAAGGAAGGAGAAGCAGAGGTAGACCGAGATTACGAATGCTTGATGATTTAAAGTTCCACTCATATGTGGACATGAAGAGGAAAACGGAAGACAGACAAGATTGGAGGCTCTCTATGCCATGATCTACCAGTAGACAGCGCACTAAGAGAGAGAGAAAGAGGGAGAGAGTATGTGTGTGTGTGTGTTCATTAGCGCTGCTACTTTGGCAAAATAAGGCTATTCAAAAAGTTCTTGTGCACGTTCTTCCCTTGCTCGGTTGCATCTAAGCCGTATTAATTGAGACATCTGAAAAAACGAAAAGAGCCTTTTTCTTCTTTTTCTTTCTAGATGAAAGAAAGAAGTACAATGTGTCCCTGGACTAGGGACTATACATTCACTCTCTTCTCTCTCTGTCTCACTCTGCAGCTAATATATTTATTATTTAATGGAGTCAATCAATCAATTAATAAGAATTTAGCGTTCGGTTCCTCGCTAAAAGAAAATGTCACGGACGTTTCTTGCTGACTTCGTATAAAGAGACACAAAACAGACACGATGACGACTGATGATGACGATGATGAGGACGATACAAAGACTATAAGAGAAATGGAGATCAAAACAGTGAAGTCCAAGCTCCAAGGCAAGAGGGTTAAAATTAAGACCTATGGCGGAAAGAGATGGGTATTATAAAAGCTTTCTTAAAAGTCTGTCTTATAAAAGCTCATCTTGGAGATTTGTCTATTTTTCACCTCAATATAAGAAGTCTTAATGCAAATTACATTAAATTGCTTGATCTGTTTAGTACATATAAGAAAAAATTCGATATTATTATTTTATCCGAAATCTGGGGGTCTAATATTGATTTCTTTGACAACATATTCCCTGATTATCATATTATTTTTTCATCTCCTCTTACACAAAGAGCTGGAGGAGTTGCAATTTTTATCCTGAATAAATTCTCATATAATTTTATTGCCTCTTCGAAAGATACAAATTTTTTCAGTAATGCTGCTGAGTTTATCGTCGTTGATGTAATAGCCAACAATTTTGGTAAAATACGTTTTTATTGCTTCTATAGGCATCCCAGCCAGCCTACTAGGGAATTTATTGATTTATTCTTTGAATTCTTAGCTATATATAAACCTGTGAGTAATAGCTTTATTGTTGGTGATATGAACTTGAATTTGCTTAATTATAATAGCGATAGGATTGTTGGTGAGTATATCAATAACCTTGTTAACTTGCACTTTACACCGTTCAGTATTATACCTACGAGATGCACTAGAAATTCGTCGAGCTTAATTGATCATGTATTTACTACACTAGGCTTTTGTGATAGTAATGACTGTAAAGTAAAGTCTCTCACTGTTATGACTGATATTACCGATCACTATGCTAACTTAGTAATAATTACATCGAGACGTAAGCAAATAAAATACTGTGATAGACCGTTCATTCGTATTTATAGCGGAAAAAATATAGAAAAATTTGCCTATCAGTTGCAAAACTTAGATTGGTCCCTCATTTACAATTCTGAAGATGTTGATAAATCTATAACGTTCTTAATCAAAACACTAACCGATACGGCAGAAGTCAATTTTCCCTTGATCAAATGCTCCCGTAAGAAACTAAAGGATAAACCTTGGATTACAAAGGAGCTTAAAAACTGTATAAAAATTAAGAACAATCTATTCTACAAATTTAAACAATCCAAGGACAAAAATGACGAAATGGTTTATAAAGCTTATCGGAATAAGCTTGACAAGAGGTTGCGCCACCACCGAGTGTCTTTTTATCATGATTTACTTAACGACAAAATGAATTCTATAAAATGTATTTGGAAAACACTAAATTCCATTTGCTCCTATAAACGCAATTCCAGTAATTCCTGTATTAAAACACTAGCAACAGATGGCGGCATCACCAGGGACAAGACAGAAATGGTTAACGTTTTTAACAATTATTTTTCTAGCATAGGCAAGAACTTAGCTTCAAAAATTGCCGGTGTAAATCACAGTTATAAAAAATATCTTAATAACAGTATATCGTCTTCATTTTTTATGAAACCTGTCTCCATAAGCGAGGTTTACAACACCATTAGATCGCTTAAGAACATCTCTGCAGCTGGTTCTGATAATTTAAACACCAAGATTCTAAAATTATCTGCACAGTTCATCTCAGCACCTTTAAGCCATATTATTAACCTATCCTTTCAGGTAGGTCACTTTCCAACCAATTTCAAAGTATCTAAAGTTATCCCAATACATAAAAATGGAAGTCTGGACAATAAGGAAAATTATAGACCGATCTCACTTTTAAGCAACTTAAGCAAAATATTTGAGAAAATTATGTATGAAAGAATTTCTAATTTTTTTAATAAGAATGACATCTGGTATGAAAATCAATTTGGCTTTAGATCTGGCCACTCCACTGTCGACGCACTTTTTAGCTGTACCAATATGATACGCAATGAAAAAGGAAATAAAAACTTTGTTATGGGCTTATTTTTTGATTTGACAAAAGCGTTCGATACGGTCAATCACAGTATATTGTTAGATAAATTATGGCATTATGGTGTGCGGGGTCTTACACATACTTGGTTCAAATCTTACCTTTCGGGCCGATTTCAATACACAGTTATAGATGATATATGCTCCTCTGTGTTACCAGTTGATGTAGGTGTCCCGCAAGGCTCTATACTCGGTCCTCTCTTGTTTTCAGTATATATAAATGACATTCAACATGCCTCGAGCACAGGATGTCTCAAACTTTTTGCAGACGATTCTAGTTCTTTTGTTTGTGCCAAAAATCTACCAAATCTGTTTAATAAAGCTAACATTGAATGCATGCTAATTAGTGATTGGTGCAAAAGTAATAGGCTAACTATTAATTATTCTAAATCAGTTTTTATGATATTTTTTCCTACTGAATTTTGCGAGACCTATATATCAGAAAACAATCTTTCAATTACAGTTGATGAAAAATCCCTATCAAGAGTAAAGGTAATTAAGTTTTTAGGTGTTCTTATCGATGAAAAATTAACTTTTGCCGAACACATTAAATCAGTTACCTGCAAAATAAATAGTGTATGTGGTATGTTATATAAACGCAGAGATTATATTCCGATAAATTGCCGTAAAAACTTGTATTTCTCTCTTGTATACAGTAGAATATCTTATGGTTTAATAGTGTACGGGAAAAACACGAATAAGGCCCTACATCCTCTACACATAGCGAACAACAGAGCTCTGAGAATTCTACAATTTCAAGATAGGCTGTGCAAGACTAAACTACTTTACGTAAATTACAATACTCTACCGATATATCAATTATATAAGTTTCTCTCTGCCAACTTGATATATAGGTGTATTTTCTCTGAAGGCTCGATGTCTAAGATTATCAGAGATATGATTAGATCAAACCTATCAAATAGTGGGTATCATACCAGGCTTTCATTAACTTGTTATCTCTCTTCTACTACGAATCATGCAAACTACTTGACAAATGTCTTTGAATGTTGTTGTATATGGAACTCTATTCCTGTTGAAATTCGTAACTTAAAATCATATATTTTATTCAAACGATATTACAAAAGTTTTCTTATACATTCGTAATAGTGTCTCCTGTCCGCTCTTGCCGGAATAGTTAGCCATTTTGCTATGATTGCAAATTCATTTTTCGTATGGTCATATTTTCTAATTTTAGTAGTTTTACTAGTGTGTTGGTTATTTGCTGTTTGCAATTTTTGCTGTTATACTTCATATTTTTGCTAGTCTGTAGACATGTAGTTTTAAACTACTAATATCATTTCTCGGACTTATTTCCTGTGGTGGTCAGCTAGATAGAGCACTTTGTGCCCTCTCTGATGGCCACAGGATTCATTAAATAAGATGTTAATTTTTTGACTTGAGATTTAGGTGTCTAATGCATCTATTTATCTGTTCATTAATATGTTTTTTGCATGATATGTCTGTATGCTGTGATTTGTCTTGTATTTTTTTTTAATTTACTTTTTTACTTTGGTTCTATTTCATTATTTATGAGAAGTCAATAAACGGTATTTAGCTGGCCCAGGAAAGTATATAATGCAAGGGTATATCTATAATTTACAACAATTAAATACACTACAATAAAACAAAAAATACGCAAATAAATAATGAATAAGCATCACGTAAAGCAATTTAGCGTTCCAGATTGATAAATATGTTATATTAAAATATATATTTACTATTGCTAAGAGCTCTGTAAAAGCTTTTCATAAGCCGAACTTATTTAGTAAATATTTTCTAATCGTGAATTAGAAAGTTTGATGATAGAACTACCGAAAATCGCATGTGTCGTTAAGTTGTGGAGAGGGCAGATATTGCGTTTAGCGGTCATGTGGTGTGCTTCAAGATTGCTATGCGCTTCGTTAGGTCGCTCAAATTTCATATTTGTCTTGCCATTGTTGTGATTGACGACGATCTATGATAAATACCATTTTTGTAAAAATACAGTTTCACAAAATTTTCAAAAAGACGTAATTTATTGCTTGCTGCATAAATGTTTCTTCCTGAATTGATTGATTAATTCATTGACTGACCAGTGGACTAATTTAATTGAGTATTTTTAGCTATTACAATATTAAAGAAATCATAACAATGAAAGCATACATACCTTCTAAGAGTTGGATAAACTGAAAAATAGACTGGTTTGTTGTTTAAGCAATATTTATGGAATAAATTTGTCTGAGAAAACAGACATTTTCGTTACTTTTTTTATGTCTCTCTATATGTATCTGATGCAGGCCTTTGAGGCTAGATGAAAAGCACATTCTGATGTAGCAGCAATGTATTGCAGTAATAATCCTACACTATGCAACTGGTTCTATAGTTCGTGCTTTTCTTGTCTAGGTTAGTAAGCTTTTATTGCACTAGTTATAATTATTATGAGTCGAGTTATACGCCCTTTTGCGCCCCGAAACTACTCTTAGATGTAAATGCAGTTTATATGGCACTGAATTATACTGTGTTTTGGATAGTTATATGTCAAGGACCTGCCGTTAGGCAACTCACTACATCTTCATCTATCTTTCTCACAATATGCCAATACCATCTCAATTTCGACTGAACCAACCTATCCACGATCCCCTCAACATTCAAATTCATCCTCACATATTCATTTTCCATTCTGTCCTTCCTAGTTTTTCCACACATTAGACGTAACATTTTCATTGCTGCCACATGCAAACTCTGTAAATGTTCCCTATTTAGTGCCCACCATTCCGAACCATACATCATTACTGGCCTTACCACAGACCTATAAAATTTGTCTTTCAGTCTTAGTGGTATTTTCCTATCACACAACACTCTGCTAGCTGCCCTCCACTTTGCCCACCCAGCCTGAATCCTACTAGTAACCTTCTTTTTCAACTCCCTTGTCATCCTCTATTACTGACCCCAAATATTTAAATATTATATAATATATAGTATACATATATTACTTATTTATATTGTATAGATAATATTATTAACATAACACTATCCATATTTATTTGTATAATTGTATATAATAAATATTATATCCATAATTTAAATGCGAAGAGCAATATCGTTACGATTGGTGTATGTTACGGTATTTAACCACACGCAGGAGATAGTGTTGCTAGATAAACCACATGCAGAAGGTAGTGTTGTTATACTAACAACACACAGGAGGAAGTGATTTGTTAGAATAACCACACGCAGAAGGCAGGGTTTTGTTAGACTATCTACATGCAGGAGGCAGAGATTTGTTAGAATAACATCACGCAGGAGGCAGTGATTTGTTAGACTAACCACATGCAGGAGGCAGTGATTTGTTAGACTAACTACATGCAGGAGGCAGTGATTTGTTAGACTAACTACATGCAGGAGGCAGTGATTTGTTAGACTAACTACATGCAGGAGGCAGTGATTTGTTAGACTAACAACACACAGGAGGCAGTGATTTGTCACACGCAGGAGATAGTGTTGCTAGATTAACCACATGTAGGAGGCAGTGATTTGTTAGACTAACCACATGCAGGAGGCAGTGATTTGTAAGATTTTCACGTGGATTTTGCTAGAAAGAGAAAAGCAATTTTATCATCACATCAATTATGCTATCGGCTATCGCTGGACGGCAGTTGAACGGCTTTTCACTTCCGGCATGGAATCCATAACGACGTGAACGCGATGTAGTGCTGAGAAAAGAGCTTTGAACCATCCGCTGACTATGTAACAAAGCCTCGTGCATTGTTTGAGTCTTGACTCAAAAAACAATGAGCAAAACAAGTTAAAAATTTAACGTCCGTACCACAGAGAAACAGTTTGTTGCTATCCTGCAATAATAGGACCTTGCGGCTTTCAGGTAAACAAGAAACTATGCTCAGACTTCAGATCGTTCAGCTAATACGTGCTTTTGAGTCTGATTCTTTTGCTACATTTTTGTGCAGTTCTGGTATAAATTTCTCTGAAATTTAAAGAATACTAATCAATTTTAGTTAATACAATTACAAACTCTATTTCTCAATATTTTGCAGTACATGGCCTGATTTGATTGGGCTTCAGTTACATAATTGTTCAGTTTAATCTTCACGTGTGTCTTAGTTTGCAGTACATTTATTGAATGCGGCATTAAGCATGATACTGCACATTGTTGAGTCAGCTTTTCTATTTTCTAAATGTATCTATGCATTTATCTTAGAACGATGGGGTCATATTATGATGTGATGAATTCTACAATTAATGCGTAACAATAACTTGGAGAAAACACATACGAGGCATGCATACAGCTTTCCAGATGACCTAGGAATATAAGGGGGAAATTACGCATTAGTCAGATAGTAAATTCCAATTCATATATATAAACCAGGAAGTGAAAAGATATCTAAATGAAGTTAATTTTGAACCTTTTAAGCTGACAGCTCTCAAAAATCAAATGAAGTTACGTTCTACGATGGATCAAAAACTAGACAAATTGACAAAGTGTGAAAGTTTCACGAACCCTCATTTCTCTATGCACCGTTACAATACATTAGTGAAACCTAATTGGGAAATGAACATGCTGCAATTGTTTTCATTTGTGACCGCGGTTATCGACCTGTAGTAACACAAGGCTCCCTCCTCTAGGATCGATCATTGTTTGTCGCGTGCAGGGCCCGAACCTATGGATCGATGCAAGTACGCCATACGACATGCTCGAGACTAGCCGGAGCGCCGAGGATAGCAGTCTGTCACACTTTCTAGTAAACACGATGTACGCAAAACATGATAGCTATAAAAGCCTCCCACATGAATTATGATCCATGAGTTTATCCTCAGAAAACGAAGTCATGTTGTGCCAGTGGTTAAATACTACACTTAAGAGCGCTTTAAAGCTGGTAAAGCTAAGGTTAACGTCAGTTTCCTCACTCGAAAGCGATGTCAGTGACGTGCAAGCCCAGGATTTGAACCCCGCATATACTGATTCGCGGTCGAGTGTCTTACTATCTTCACGGGCTCCAGCCAAGTTGCATTACTGTTTTAAATTAGTAGCCTGTTCTCTAGTAAAACGCCTGTAAAGCTTTGTAGCGAGAATGATTCTTTGAGGAAGTACTATTCAGCTCTACTTTGAGGAAGTACTATTCTGTGCTACTTGGAGGAAGTACTATTCATGCAGTGTTACTATGAGGAAGAACTATTCAGTGCTACACTGAGGAAGAACTATTCAGTGCTACACTGAGGAAGAACTATTCAGAGCTACACTGTGGAAGAACTATTCAGTGCTACACTGTGGAAGAACTATTCAGAGCTACACTGTGGAAGAACTATTCAGTGCTACACTGTGGAAGAACTATTCAGAGCTACACTGTGGAAGAACTATTCAGAGCTACACTGTGGAAGAACTATTCAGAGCTACACTGTGGAAGAACTATTCAGAGCTACAAGAGAAATTAAAGAGACAGGCGCATGTATAATGGATACCTGTATAGAATTGCACGAGTTGATTTGCGTGAGCTGGGCATTCATATTAGTATACAAAACTGTTCCTTCTGTTAATTTGTATTGAACTAAAATAATGTCGTAAGTTGACTACAGTTAGTTCGCTTGGTAAAGTAAACAATTGCACATCTCGTTTATTTTGACTACATTCCTTCGAAATCCTATTTCAGCTAAGAATTTCATTATTCTAACAATTCTCTTTATTCTTCCATATTTATAACGAAATCTATTTTTTACTTCGCAGAACGTTAAGATCGTTGCCTTACAGAAAGTGGGTCGCTGCAGAAATGATAATCGTGTGCTATGGAGAAGCTACACAAGCAACACATGATGTATCTACGTAGCAGATCTCAACAGTTATTAGAATAATGACCTTGTGGCCTGTTTGCTCTCTCGTATCATTCTATATCCTCTATATCGTCAGCCATTCTTCTGCCTCTTTAGTTCAAACAGGTAAGCGTTGTCGTCCCTTCATTATATCAAATAAACAAAGTAGGTTTAGAATTTAGGAGCTAATTACGAAATGTGTAATACTTCAAATGCCATCTCTAGATATCGAGTATTTGGACAATTCACTTTCCTCTCCACTTTCGCTCACATTGTGTAGTCCTCATTGTTTAGTCCCAGCCGCGCTGATCTGAGAGTAAAATCGCGGACACTCACTGGACTGGTTATACGGAAAATGGTCTAAATTGCCTAACGGATTAAACATGTGGTTTTTAAAAGTGATAGATATCAACATAGTTGATTATTCACTATATTGCGTGTTTACTTTACTTTCAGAGGCAAATTAGTCATTGTTTAGTCACAATGAAAAGGTTGGTATCTACCTATAAAAGGGCAAAACAGAATAACGGTCCTTGAGGAAAAGGACTCTTTTAATATGTTGTATACATCTCATACTACTGGGTTCATGTTATACTGCTGGGTTCATGTTGTACTGCTGGGTTCATGTTGTACTGCTGGGTTCATGTTGTACTGCTGGGTTCATGTTGTACTGCCTACTAACAGGTCCATGATATATAACGCCTCCACTCTTTTTGTCTTCCGTTTTCCTCTTCATGTCATGGTCTACATACAAGTGGATCCTTAAATCTTATTCGTATTAAAATTCCTAATTAAATAATTTTGATTTATTTCAGTTCCTTTTTCTGATCTTGGTTCATCTTCGTCAAAATTTTTCTTTTTTTGAAGAAAATTGATAATCACAATCAATCAATTTTATTTCTAATCAATATTATAAATTTCAGAGCGTGATTTATAATGAGTTTTGTAAATTAGTTTTACTTTCGCAGAGCACAGTGTAAGGTTATGCACGTCTGTCCTACGGTAGAACGAAACAATTGCTATTCAATCAATGACGTTTCTTAGCTCTTGTTTTTCTTTTTCATCATTCTCTAGCAAGCTTAAAACTTACCTTTTCCCACCATAGACATAACCAATCTACCTTGACCACTTTTTGAACACCGGACTGGCTTTCTTTTAGGACCTTACTTCTCCTCAGCACATTTCTTTTGTAGCACATTTCTTTATCTGGGTTAATTGATCTGTAGTGATGTGTGCTGTTGGGGGCGTCCCTGACATCATCCCTGGATGAGGAAACGGACGTTAAACCTTTATTATTATTATTATTATTATTATTATTCTCACAGAGGGCGCTCAGGCGGCGGCCTCCATGGCCCCTGACCCCCGGGAGTTCTGCGTGACCGAGTGGTTCGAGCCTCGCTGCGGCGACACGGAGGTCGTGATGATCACAGAGGCGACGTACGGCAGGATGAGGATCGGCCGCTGCGTTGTGACGGACTACGGGTACCTGGGATGTAAGGCGGATGTTCTCACCCACATGGATAATGTCTGCTCCGGTAGACGCACGTGCAGGATCCCTATCCCAGATAAGACCCTTGAGAAGAGCAATCATTCGTGCCCGTATGAATTCAAAGCGTATCTCAACGTGTCGTATACGTGTGTAGCGGGTAAATATATCTCCCTAGATCTAAAATAAAGATGTCATTAAGTTATCTCGCCCTCTTGCGTTCTACTAATTGACCGGTTCAAGGTACAGATTCATATTCAGAGTCCTTTGCTCGCTTCGTAAAGAGTGCTCTATTGATAAGCACATTAATTCCTTTACAAGGGTTATGCCTTATACCTCACGTTGCCTATAGTTATGAAAAATGTTGGCTTCTGAGGTGGTTTACCATTGCTTTCCTCGGTTCTTGCTTAGTCGCCTCGTGCGACACGTGTAATTAGCGTTTAGTCTTTTCTATGGCAAACTGTGTACAACATCAGAAATTACACTATCAATTTTTTCATTTTGCACTTTGCATATCATCTATATATTTAATATATTATATTTAATATATTATATTTAATATATTATATTTAATATATTATATTTAATATATTATATTTAATATATTATATTTAATATATTATATTTAATATATTATATTTAATATATTATATTTAATATATTATATTTAATATATTATATTTAATATAGTATATAGCAATATCATCTATTCATTTAGTAGTGAAAGTGTTAGTATATATATATGTGTACATGTGTATATATATGAATAAAGAAATATATATATATAATATATATGTAGAATTATTTATTGAATTACTATTTAGAATCATTACTTGTTTATAAACAGTATATAGGCACTGGCACTGGCACTGGCACTGTTGTTATTTTGTGTTTATTGTATGTAACTTGCTACCACGTCTTGATGGTGAAATAAAGATTCATATATATAAGTCATTTTTCATTATGTGGTGCAATGTTTGGCAGTTGAAATGAATTCCTGCTACTCATGTTCAATCTCTCAGTTCGCTCAGCTCACTCAGCCCTGGGGCTACCTCGCCTCCTCTACCACGGCCGCCCAGTCCGCCCATCTCTACCCCTGCGGATCTGCGCGCTGCCCCTGGAAGATCGTCGTTCAGTCCGGCCAGGTGATCCAGCTAACGCTGTACGACTTCGCGATGGAGGAGCGTCCGGGAGGCTTCTACTCCGCCATGCCCGTGTCCGAGGACCTGGGCGGGAGCTGCTACCGGTACGCGGTCATCAAGGAGAATCCGAACATGAGGGACGTGCCGGTGTGTGGAGGAAGAGGTAGAGTGCAGGATGTCTACACGTCCATCACGAATGCTCTAGAGATACATGTCGTCAGTCCCGAGGTGCTTGGAATGCTTGGCCACTTCGTCTTTCACTATAGAGGTAGATAGTCGTTATGTAATGTTATACTAATAGCTTATAGAATCACAATTTCCATTACTATTGATTATTACTTTATCACTTGCTGGAGCCAGTGGCGAAGTCGGTGGGTACTCGACCGCGGATCAGTGTGTGCGGGGTTCCTTAGCTTTCATAGCTTTTTACATTGTGAAATAATTAAAAATTACTTCTGCAGACTATGAAATGTAGCAAATACAGTATTTTGGTTCGAGACAATGAGGAATTTTATAATTATCACTGGAACATGTTTCTAAAAAGATCTTATGTTTATTGCACTATAAAATAGAAATTAATAGAATATAAACAAATTTGCATGCCTTTTAGTTTCAAGCAATCTGTACTACTTGTGTATACGATGCAATAAAATTCAAATGAATATTAGAAACATATTCTGTCCATGAAAATAAGAGTATCAGCAATTATTAATATTTTCCCTTCAATCCCATTCAAAAATAATTTATTGCGTAATTGCTTAATCTGAAATAGCCAAACCTTCAAGTTAATTCATAATTTTAACTGGAGACTTTTCCAAAAGGAATTTAATAGACATTTTGACATTTCTTATGTGATTTAAGGTAGATATGTTTAGGTAGATATGGTTAGCATAGGGATAACACTGCGGTTATGGCGAAGCCCTCCGGCTAGGTAGTTGATTGTGAATGTACGTCATCTGTAACGTAAAACAATACATTATTGTTTGTCAAAAGTGCCATGACTAAGTAACTAGTTCATATCGATTTTTAAAGCTGTAGGCTGCCCGGACTACATAGCATCCTCTAACGAGTTGGTAAAGCGGCACGGGTCGAAGCTAGAGGTGAGGTGTAAGAGCAGTGACGCCACCTGGCAGCTGACGTGTAATGAGACTCTGTGGCAGGGAGCGGTTAAGACCTGCCCTGAAACCCTTAGAGACAGCGTTACCACCTCTCCACCTTTGTTCTCGTTATCAGTAGGTTAGTGCCAGTCTATTCTAGTCTAGCCATCAGTAGGTTAGTTCCAGTCTATTCTAGTCTAGCCATCAGTATGTTAGTTCCAGTCTATTCTAGTCTGGTTATCGGTACGATACTCCAAGTTTACTGAGCTGAAAATGTTTGTTAACTTATTGACTTTTTGATAAATAAATACAACCTAAGGAATCCTTCACCATAGAATAAGACCGCTGTGTTTTGATGCAAACATAGATTTATATAATAAGCATCAGAATTTATGTCTTAACGCGCTTGTTATATTTTCGATACTGGGCCAAGAAGAGGAAGAAGAACACTCGAATGACATTTGATGCCCTGTGGGATTTGGTGAGAATCAGCAGCAAACACTGGAAATAGCAATTTTCATGGCTAACGTTATTGAGATCATTTTTCTTTTGCAATTTCTATAATTTTCATTGGCTTTGAAATTGGAACTCAATTAAACCAGAATTTAACTTAATTTACATAAGTTCTTGTAAATGAGTCATCTGAGGAAGAAAAAGTCTCAAATTATGAACCAGGGAAGAAAAGGTTTGATTTATTATGAGAAACTGATGTGATATCTCATTGGTAAAAGACTGGCTGAATTGTCCTATATGAATCTCTACAAAGCATAATACTATCACTAAAGTATGTCTTGTTCCATTCATCAGTTAGAGACAAACAAACAAATCTGTACTTTTTTCTTACTGCATATTTTAGTTAATAAGCTTAATTATTAATTTTAAAGATGTCCAATAATGGTTCCTTGCCTTGCTGTCAACTGAACTCGCCAGAATTTGCATGATAATTGTAACTTATATCGTTCTACTGTAAACTGAAGATAGAACGTAGGAAAAACCTGACCGGTATTTGGAGATTTAATGATGCTTATCTCTAACGTTATATCTCTCTATAAGTTTAGCTACAACTATACACAACAATACACATTTAAAAAATAATAATTTTGACAGATTATCCAGATATATTTAATTATAATCTGTCAAAATTATTATTTTTTAAATGTGTATTTGCTTGTACTTTGCTACCACTTCTTGATGTAGTAATAGAGCACTAAAGTGATGACATTAAATCAAGAGAACATAACATAAGCAACAGTTGTATATGAATCTCTACAAAGCACAGTATTATCACTAAAGTATGTCTTGTTCCATCATCGCTTTCGAATGCGGAAACTGACGTTAACATTAGCTTTACCAGCTTTTTTGCCTTTATTCAATTCGTACTTAGTCGCTTCCAGCGACACGCGCGGGTTTGCTTGCTGTCTAATTTGCGCACACTATTCGTTTTGATGTTTTTAGGTTTGCTGATTACGATTGTGATCGGAATAGCTTTCGTCGTAGCCGTGCTAATCGTTACTATCGGTGTGGTCTGTCTCAAACGGTAAACAAATCACGTTTAATTACTATTACATAATATTAACATGCTTACTTGTAATATCTTTAGAAGCTTAATTGATAAAAAAAATTCGTTCAAATTGAAAAAGTGTCAACAAGCTTCTTTACAGGAGCCGTTTTGAGCTATTTTATTGGGCCGACACGAAGAGGTGTAGGCAAAAAATGGAAAAGGCCAACTATACTTCGGCCTGGCACAATCAAGTGTGCACGGCTGGGTTTTTATGCCCTGCTACCAAAAGAAAAACCGTGTCGCAACGCAGTCTCGAACTCACGGCCTCTCGTTCAAGAGAGATTTAAATGTCATTCAACCTCACTGTCAATTCAATCCGTCACAGTACAACTGCAGAAGTCCTTACCCAAATCTACCTTACACAGCCTATCCATGATAGACTTAGTTTGATTGAAAACTTAAAGTGTTTACTGTTCCGTAGTACCACTTAAACCTGCTTGCAGCTTGTCGTTTGAGGGCACATTGACTTATTGTGTGTCTTTGTCTGTGTGTGTCTGTGTTATGCGTGTGTCTGTGGATGTGTGTGTGTGTGTGTGTGTGTGTGTGTGTGTGTGAGTGTGATATGGTTGAGCATAAGAGGCATTTTGAGTAACTTGATGTATTTGAAGGTAAGTGTATGTATGGGTGTATACCATTGTGCTGGTGTGCTAACCAAATGAATGTGAGCTTCTTTAATTATATACCTCTGCACAAACACGAATATATATTAAATCAATAAAGATTGGGCTAATAAAAATAAAAGCAAAAATTAGAATACTAATAACAATAATAATAATAATAATAATTTATAATAATAATAATAATAACTCAGCAAATTCTCCGCATAATTCAATCAATCTTGCAGAAATTGTAATTACATTCAAGTAGCACTGGACACATCAATTAAAAAATTAGAAATTAAAAAATTAAAGGATATAGATTATTATATTCTGAAGGTTTTACCTAACTGTCTCATAATTCTAGGCCAGTTCTACTTAACATAGTCATTCTCATCGTGATCAATGAATTTTATCCGGAAATGTCTCGTCAGAATTGGCCTTTATCTCAAACCGCTGGTAAGCTCAATGGTGTCTGTCGGGTATGTCTAGCCGTGCGACAAGTCCACTTGAGGGATGGCCTAATCCATAAACACGGTCCTCGTAAGTCTCTTTGTCTGGGTTCAGGTCAGCCGCCTCTGACTCAAAACATTTCACTCAACTCCCGTAGTGCTACACCTTCACCTGACCACCAAATGTCCAGCCAACCAGACAACCTTACGGATAGCAGCAGCGCTATATTTGATCATACAGTCAACTGCAGTGCAGGCTCAGTTCTCGCCGCTAATTGTAAACGTAAAAACTGCAGAACAGGCAGAAACTCTGCTGCTAGCAGAAATACTATCGTCAGCAACGCAGTTGGCAGCAGTAGTTTCAACGCCAATGCTGCTAGCAATAATGCTTCTGACCTCATATGTCCGAATGATGCCGACTCATTGACTGATTCCTTTACCATCCCACGCTAACACAACCCATTATCAAACATATTCCGAGGTCTGCCAGAGCTCCCTGTGCTAGAGCTCTGATTGCCATTCTTTCGAATATTTCCAGAAATTCTGAGAATTTAGTCAATTGGGACAATCTCATTAATTTTACTTCCTCAACATTATCAGTTCCTGCTAGGGTGGGAAAAAAAAGTTAGTTTGGCAAATCTCATTCGGAATCGTCTCTCTAAAGATCAGATTACTCACAACATTGATGTACCTCAAGAGGAGGCCCCTGGACAGAAAAGGCACTTCTCTAAATCGTCTCTTTCCGCTTCAGTGCAGTCCAATTTAGAGGAAGGTAATATACGCGCTGCAGTCAGAATTCTCTGCTCGGACGAATCATTAGTGGAAAATAATGAAAATACTTTCAAACAGCTGAAGGATAAACATCCCACTGCAGCTGAGTCTCCTAACAATCATTCATCGTCTCCAACACCTGCGATCCAAGTCGAAGAAGACATTGTGTTGAAGGCCGTGCTGAGCTTCACAGCCGGAACCGCTGGTGGCCCTGATGGCTTTCGTCCTCAACATCTCAAAGATTTAGTTCTTTGCAAGGAGTCAGAAGCTCAGTTGCTTACAGCAATCACTGTTTTTATAAACTGTCTAATTCGGGATTGCTGCCCTATTCAAGTACGACCAGTACTTTTCGAGGCCAATCTAATTGCTATTCAGAAAAAGAATGGCGATATTCGTCCAATTACCATAGGTTAGACATGGAGGAGATTAGCGGCTAAATGCGTAAACATGTATTCTCTACCAAAATTCTCTGACTATCTTCGCCCTATTCAGCTGGGTGTCAGTGTATCTGGTGGATGTGAAGCTGCAATTCATGCAACCCGTCAGTTTATAACGAATTTGACCTCGGGTTTCTCTGTAGTTAAGTTGGACTTTGCTAACGCATTCAACTGCCTAAGTAAGTCAAAGATGTTAGATTCTGTTCAAAGACTTCTGCCAGAGATATACAATTTCTGTTCATCTGCCTATAGCCAACCGTCCCTTCTCAAATTTGGAATAAATTCATCCACTCTAGTGAAGGAGTTCAACAGGGGGACCCTTTAGGCCCGTTGTTTTTCTGTTTAGCTATTCAACCTGTTCTTAACCTACTTCAAAGTACTTTCAGGCTAAGCTACCTGGATGATTTAACGCTCGGAGGTCTAGATAGTACGGTAGCTAATGATGTCAGGATTGTTATGTCTGAGGGAGCAGAGCTCGGTCTGAGGCTCAGTTTAAACAAGTGCGAGATTATCTCTAAGACAATTACTCATGATGATCCTCTACTAGAATCTTTCATGAAAACTTTCATCACTGATGCAAAACTTTTGGGTACTCCTCTAACTGTAGGCCATGCCATGGATATTAAGCTAGAGAAACATGTTGCGGATCTACAGAGAGCTGCTGAAAGATTGAAGTACATACAGCGACACAATGCTCTGATCTTGCTGCGCCACTCTGTTAGTGCTCCTAAGGTAATACACACTCTGCGCTCTTCGCTATGTTTTCAGAACCTATTACTCCAGAATATTGACAAGACTTTAAGAGATTGTTTGTGCAGCCTGCTAAATGCAGACTTGTCAGACTCTCAATGGCAGCAAGCAAGTCTTCCAGTTCGGAACGGTGGTCCCGGAATTCGCTGTATTTCTCAACTGTTTCCGTCAGCCTTCCTGTCATCATGCAATTTCACTCGGAGCCTTCAACAAGAAATACTGAGAAGCAGTGTCTCTTCCATCGATCCTGTGTACATCAAAGCTGCTGAGTCTATGTAGTGTAGTGAAGTCGAGGCCAGTGCTCCTGTCGGTCCTGCTGGAATTCAAAGAAATTGGGACGATCCTATAGTGAAGAAGAACTTTGATCAGACTCTAAACTCACTTTCTGACTTAAAAGAGAAAGCTCGATTAATTGCAGTATCGTCTCCGCACAGTAGTGACTGGCTGCACGCGCTTTGATTGCCTCTTGCGGATTACGCCTTGATGATGAAGCCATCAGAATAGCAGTCGGTCTCCGACTCGGCATCAAGCTTTGCGAAATTCATACATGTGTTTGTGGCAGTCAGGTTGACCTTAAAGGTCTTCATGGACTTTCCTGCCCCAAGAGCGCTGGCAGATCGAGCAGGCACCACAACATTAATAACATAATTTGGCATGCCCTGATAAAGGCCAATATTCCCGCCATGAAAGAACCGACCGGAATTTTAAGATCAGATGGTAAAAGGCCAGATGGTCTTACTCTGATACCGTGGAAAGGTGGTAAATCTCTTCTTTGGGACGCTACGGTAACGGATACCCTGGCCCAGTCATATCTAAACGTGTCTTCGGTGTCAGCTGGTGGAGCTGCAGAACTAGCCGCCGACAGAAAAATAACCAAATACAACGAATTGTCGCGTAGCTATTGTTATTCCTCTTGCTCTCGAGACTTTAGGTCCTATGAATGAGGAAGGAAGCGAATTTATTTCTTCATTGGGTAAACATTTATCCGCCGCAACAGGAGATAAGGGTGAAACCAGCTTTTTGAGACAGAGACTCTCGATCTGCATACAGAGGTATAATTCCGTCTGTGTAAGGGGGACCTTTAGTGCTAATCGGACAGAAAGCTATGCTATAAATGATAACTCTCTTGTATCTGACTATCTACATCGTTCTACTTCTCTCTCCAGCAGCTTGGCTCACACTCAGGATATACTTTCACCCCGCCATCCTTCAAAAGTCTACTCACATGCACAATTCCGTTCAGAAAATCATCATCATGGTCAGCCTGGTAATGAAGTTCTTCATGTACATCAACTAATTTCTGAAGATATTCATGAACATCAACCAGGACTTATGGCACCTGCAATAGATCTTGCCAAGGCTGATGCAACGGAAGAAAATGATCTCATTTATAGAGTTTTGTCTACTAGTCTAGCTACAGACGCTTCTTCTCCTCAATCTGCGCTATTCAAGTATGACGTCCATAGCCCTTACCCAAACTCCGCCCGAATTTCTAAGCCCTCTGACATCACTTCCATCCCAGCTGTGACTGCCATCTACAAAGAGAGTTCCTCAGGCTTGTTGGAAAGTGACTCAGAGGCTATTCAGTCAGTTCGTCGAAGTGTTAAGCCCCTCTCACTGGGCCGCCTTGAACAGGGAGTCCTGGGCAGGGGCTACTGCCTCAGGGAGAGTTTCTCCACCGCCTGTCAGCCCTGTCCTCCATGGCGCAACAACGCCGCATCCCCTAGATGCTCGAAGGCCGGGAACCTCATGGATGCCTCCAGAGATGGTAGGAATAAATTCCCTTCGAGTAGGAAGAGGCAGGTATGGAGGCAGACATTGATCTATCCTCGGAACAATTTACGCAGTCAACCTGTCGATGGGTTTGAAGAGTCAGCGAGAGTGGTAGAAAGAATGAATGAATTTTTCACGAACCGATCGTGGGTCGCTACAAATCACTACGACCAGATGCGCGTTAAAACAGTGAAGGCTAAGAAAGACAGGACTCACGAGAGGACAATGGAACAGAGACCTAACGAATGCAGTGACTTCTCGGGTACCCAGGCTGGCTACCCCTCCTCACCTAGCCATCTGTTCAGGTCTCCCTGCAATCAGCGGCATTCCTCGTGTAATCCCAGTCACACTTCCCCTCGACATTCCCTGCAGAGTTTATCACGGAATACGACAGGGGAGGCAGAGAGAGGGGCGCTGGGGCCTATGTCTGAACATGAAGAATCCGCTAATGGAATCGTTGAAAGGATTTATAGCGTTGCGGAAAGCGGGCCCGTTGAGTTGCAGGACACTGAATTGAAAGAGTTGAATGAACACATAACTGGTGAACAGTTGAACCTCGACTACGAGAACACTGACATATTAGGTGACGGCCGCGGTGTGGTTCAGGAATACTCTGTGGACGCTGTTGGTCCTGACGTAACCAGAAACATGGAAAACACCTCCATCAGTCTACCCGGATTTAACCTTAGACCTGCCATTTAAGCACCTATGCCGAATCTAAGCCCCATCCCATCTGTGGTTTCATCTGTTCCAACCCAAAATAAAAGCCAAATCCAAACAGGTGCCCGACCTGTGCCCCAAAAAACTCGAATCAAACCTAGGGTCCAGTCCATGCAGCCTCAGCCTCAGGTGCCGACTGGTGACAAGCGGGCACTGGCAGGGGCGGTTCTGGCTTATGAAAAATGGGGTGGCCAGAGGGGTGGCAAGGGAAAATTTAGGGGGGCACATATGAAGAAATATTTAGATGCTCTCACACCCTTTAGACTAGACGATATCAATCATCTCCATGATTGCTAGACACAAAACATTAAGGAAATCCATTTTCATACGCTTAATCTATCATAATATATTATGTTAATCAGGATTAAGATGTCGCCTCATATTAAGCTGTAAATATATTGTAATATTGGGTAAACAGGATAGTTTTCTCAGGGAATGAAGCCCCTGCCAAGTAAATGTTAGTCGAAGCTGAGGAAGGCATAGCGAGCCCACCTCGTCATAATAATATTGTAATAGTATATTTCATTCACACAATGCAGTGATATATCTTGTCATTGAAATTGAAAAGTAAATGATTACATACGATTAATAGAAATTAAAATCGCAATTGGAATAAATTTCTCAAATGAAACTTAAATGACTGCTTAAGAATTTCCTCTAATTTGAAAAATTAATAATTTTCACAATTGATATTATATTGAAATTGAGCGATTTATTAATTAACTGAATTGAAATTTAGATGAATTTCACTGGTTGAAATATAAATTTGATATATTATACTTCCCTAGTATTATAGGCGTATACAAATTTGTACATTCAACCCTATATCGCTCAGTTAGCTAAGTTGGAGCAGCAACAAAATAATCATATTGCATTGTCTTGTCAGTGCAACTCATTAGTTTACTCTCAGTAATTTTCGTAAGGTAAATATTATATCGATTGACCTCAGATATAACAGATAATAATTGCATCAAGCAAGAGTTGAGTCAACTTTCGCAGCACACTGTGCACGCCTTAATTTTTTTCATTTCATTTTTCATTTCATTTTTTCATTTCATTTTTGCACACCTTCATAGCCTACTGATCAGAATGTTCGACCGGCAGTCTAATACAGATTGATAATTCAATTTGTCCTATTACGTCGTGCATCAAATTCGTCAACAACAATGTTTAGATCCATACCCTCCACCTTTCCCTTCATATCCACATTTAAATGCTTAATCAAAAAATCTAACGGTTCAATTGTCTCGGTTTTTCTTGAACTATTTTCACCTGCATTCTACTGTCAATCACCTCTTATATTACGACATCTCCTATTAGAACATTCCTAACTCCTAACCAACTCTTCTTTCTATTTTTAATGTGTTTATTACTTGTCTTAATCTATCTGTACCAACTTTCTGTAGCGCCTTCTCATTGGCCTTTTGTAGGTCCACCTGATCTTTTCCATCATCCTCCACAACCACGTTTCTAATGCTTCCAGTTTCTAATAAATTTCTCCTTTAGCGTCCACGTTTAAGAGCCTTATAGCAGCCTAGACCGCAAAGTTTTGACTATCTTTATTTTCTTGACTCTCTTCAGGCTTTTTGTTAGTCGTTATTTTCTGTTGGTAAATACCACTTCGTTTAGATTTTTGTAGCAATTTCTGGAGCCTAGGCGCTCACTAACGTTAGTATGGATCTTAGTGCTTTAGTCGCCTTCTACGACACGTGCAGTCACCGGTTGGTCAATTCTTCAAACAACCCGGACACAACACGGGGAAAAGTATATAGCCTAAATATTTCAAACTCTTTACTTCTCTCAGTTTTGTGCCATTTGACTAAACAATATCGTAGGATTCGTAGAATATTTAAGGAAATAAATTATTATTTGGGTTATCAACTTACCAGTGAAGAAACTTTTAATTTTTTGAAGGAAGAGTATTAAGCTATAAGCCATAAATTACGTGCAGAAATAAAGACGATTTAATTAAAATTTTAAAATTTCCGTAGCTATTATTACGTAATTCTACTCTATATATTGCGTTACACTTCATCAGATTCTTAAGTTACGTTTTCTTTATATATGGCATCCTAAAGTAAAGTAAAGTAAACACGCATTATAGTGAATAATCAACTATGTTGATATCTATCACTTTTAACACCACGTGTTTAATCCGTTAGGCAATTTACACGATTTTCCGTATAACCAGTCCAGTGAATGTCCGAGATTTTACTCTCAGATCAGCGCGGCCGGGATTCGAACCCACGAGGGTTCAATTCACCGCAGGATTTGTCATTTAAAACTTCATGATGTTACCCCTACGCTATTAAGACACACAAAATTATTAAGACATTCCTAATATCAGTATAAAGCACAGGCCGAGAAACAATGAGCCAGCACGAATTACGCAGCTGCTCACACGTATACTGAGCGCTTCCAACATCATATCTGAATTGAACTGATGATGTGGGTTTAACGTCAAGGTCAGAAGCCCGAAGTAAATAAATACAATTTGTGGACTAATACCATATCTAGATTAACATGACCCATTTATGATCAATCGCATCTTATAACAGCTGTGCACTCAACTTCTTCCGTTCTAAGAAAACTACACGTAACTCATGGCTTGCAGCTAACACCTTGAGTTCTAGTTCAGCAGTCCTTCCATTTTAAACGGTGAGTGGACTCGGGTACAGTGCGAGTCTGCTCGTAAGTAATATGATATCACTGATGTCGGGTTCTGACGGTGTGGCCTAAATTCACTGTTCGGTTGTCGTTATTAAAGTGCATCACAATTTAAGCGAGCATCTTTAACAAGAATCGTCTTAAATAAGCATCTGATGCTTCCTGATACAGAACTATTATGTTATGTTAGTCATCAATAAATATCAATTTCTGGTTGACCCTTTTGGGGTGGCCACTGGGGTAGCCAGGCCTTCGTTTGGGGTGGCCGTGGCCACCCCAGGCCACCCCTCAGAACCGCCACTGGGCACTGGGGCAGCACGTGAGCACGAGGGTGATCGTCAACGGGTTGAACACAGCCCGTCTAAAAGAGAAGAGATGCGTCCTACGTCCCGGCCTCTCAATACCTCCCTCCTGCTCCTCGAGTGCGTCCATAGAGTCCGAGATAGATCCACAAGGGATTTCTTTCGAGTATCTCCTTTTTCTCAGCGAGAAAAAGGAGATACTCAAGGCTAGAATGACCTCTGCGTCCCAGGGCTCCCTCCCACTAGGGCCACAGCACCAGGGTCTAGGGCTGAACCAAATGCTAGCCTCAGGGCAGGCTGAGGCAGAGAGGCAAAGCTCATCGGGTTTTACAAATCAGAGCCCTAATCAAGCGGAAACTAGATCCAAGAATTCTCTAGGAACAGCTATCCAGATTTCAGGATTCTTGACTTCTAAAAGCGGTTCTCCCAACAGAGTTCTCACAACTGCCTCATCAACGCATATTCAGGAGAGTCACCGTCGTCGTGGATCGATAACAGAGGAAGAGGGGACGGGCGTTGCTGGAGCCAAAAGCAGTGGATTCAGGGCAATGTCACCCGCTGCTGCGATCAGCAACGTTTAACTTTCGCAAGAATAATAAGAAATAATAGTAATAATAATATTAATAATACTAATACTACTACTAATAATAATAATAATAAGTTAAAAAAGAAAATAATAAAATGGACAATTACCGTGATCTATCCTTAGGGCATGAAGTTGTTCCGGTCGCCATTGAAATCATGGGCCCCATGAATTCCGATGGAGTTGACTTCATTAATGGCATAGGTAGACTTATTGCAGAGCAAACCGACGATAAGTGAGATACGCTCTACTAATAAAGCACCTCTCTATGCAAATTGCCACAGTAGCGCTGAATGGACAGTAAAAGTCAAGTAGCCTGGTGGTATAATGCCATAATCGGTGTAGCGACTAGAACTCTACAAATCTGGAGTATGAGCGACCAATTGAACCGACATCGCCACCGGCTGGAGCCGGTGGCGGTGTCGGTAAGATACTCGACCGCGGATCAGTATGTGCGGGGATCAAATCCTGGGCTCGCCCGTCACTGACATCGCTTTCGAGTGAGGAAACTGACGTTAACATTAGCTTTTACCAATTGGTCTAAAACGCAGAAATCACCACATGTCTAAAAGTCTCTTCACTGCCATATCTGCGTCAGTCGCCTCTTACGAACACCTGCAACTGTCGGTAGGTTCCATTCTCAGTTTTTCCGAACCTACTCGACCAACCGGCTCAGCCCATCAAATAAAAGTCAGAATATGTCCCACATACTCTTCAAAACATTCACATTCTGCCTTCATATCTTCAAGCCCAAAGTCCCAACCCCCGTGTCACCTGTGAGAGGGACATTACACCGTCTCAATAATGTCTCAATATAAATATAAATTTTGAATGTCTCAATAGCGTAGGGGTAACGTCATGAACATTTAAATGACAGATCCTGTGGTGAATTGAAACCTCGTGGGTTCGAATCCCAGCCGTGCTGATCTGAGAGTAAAATCTCGGACATTCATAGGACTGGCTATACGGAAAATGATCTAAATTGCCTAACGGTTTAAATATGTGGTATAAAAAGTGATAGATATCAACACAGTTGATCATTTCACTATAATGCGTGTTTACTTTACCGCTAATTATTACTTTCATTTTAATGCATTGCTGATTTAAGGTACAGATCAGCGATGACCTATAGACCAGAAAGCCCTTACTACTCGCAGCGCCTTGAAATGCAATATTACGAGTCGCAGGGCGACTACAAGTCAGAGGAGAGACCCATGTCTACTCTGCTTAAGCCCAACGCATCCATTTCTGAGGCGTCTAAGTTGCGGCAGCAGCAGCTCACTATGCGCGCCCTCGCTGATCATAGGAGAAACCTGTACGGAGCTCCGCGTATGGATCAGCGTCCGCTCCCGTCCATTCCAAACCTCCCTGAGACCTACGACACGCCCTTCATGCAGCCAGGGACGTCAAGCGTTCAGCGGACCGTCAGAGCGGATATATCTGTGCCGTCAGCCACCAGTGAACCCTTGTCCTCAAACCAGGCTGCCGCATCAGTAACATCTAGTCGAACAAGGATGCTGTCGGCTCAGCCGCTACCGTCACAGCACTACACAGTGCTCGACCCAGTGGAGACGTGTCAGCTTACGAGTAGCAACCCTCCTGCAGGAGGCTCAAGTCAGGGCGGCTCAGTCGTGACCCACGCAGCATCGCAATCTCAGGGACTATCAACTCTCAGCAGCGAAACAGGTTTCGATATTGGACCGCAGTCATATATGTCAGAGGATAATTGTAGCACAGTTAACGGGCGATCGAGTGGGGAGGAAATGCACAGTTCTTGTGGTGAGATACCTCTGCGACCAATGAGAGACGGGTCGCAACCGTCAACTGATGTCACTAACAACAGCGGAAACTGTAGCTGGCCTTAACACCATTGCGTATTGCGTAAGATCATCATTGAAACTTAAGATAAAAAAGCTGGTAAAGCTAAGGTTAACGTTAGTTTCCTCACTCGAAAGCGATGTCAGTGACGGGCGAGCCCAGGATTTGAACCCGCACCTACTGATCCGCGGTCGAATATCTTACCGACTTCGCCACTGGCTTCAGCCCGTGTCACTATGTAGATAGATATACAATTTCAATGATGCAAAAGTGAGCTCTCCCTCTCTCATATTGACATGTTGTGTCTAGTGTAAGACTCAAGGTAGGCCTACATTTTCTTAATCAAATTTGGCTTTCAAGCACGTAAGTGAACTCTATTGAACAGCAAGCTGAACCTATCATGAAAGTGAAGTATTTGCCAATCTTTAACCTTTGGTTTGGTAAATTATGATTTATGAGGTGGTTAGTGTCGCGTGTAATTGTTAAAATATTACTCATCAGCATCAGGAGGCCTACACTTCTGTACTGTAGAGTTAATACTTGAGAAGTAGCTGTTGTTGAAACACAATTATGTCTTATACTTATAAAGCTGCATTAAGTGATAACATCTATCATTCATGTGTTGAGGTTTACTAAGCCTTAATAAGTTTTAGATACAGTTGAAAAAAATATGTACAAATCGCGTCGGGACTTTATCGATGAAATTTAACGATAGGAATGAATCACTTAGCACTCGTAAAAATCTATCTGCCCTTCAATGATTATGAATGATACTTGAAAGTGTGAATTGACTGAATTTGATACATAGTTTTATACCTATACACAATCCTAGCCTGTAAATAATATAAACATAATATATGTGTATATAAGCACTCATCATGTGGGTTGATTAATTGGAGGTAGTCAGTGTAGAATGAATGCCAGAGAAGAATATTTAGCAAATAGGAACAGATACGGAGTCAGATACCTTCATATCTCTAAGATGAAGAGATAAGTCTTGAAGTTGCGATTAATGTTGCGATCACTTTGTAAATTTCAAATTAATTTCCTACATGTAAAATGCAAACTAGCTGTGGGTATTGTTCGTTAAAACTTATTATTGTTATTATTGCTACATAACAAGTAGTCTTATGGTATGAATCGTTTGATAATGATAACAGCTAGAGGCGTCAAACTATCTTAACATTGGTAGGCCCAACATTGGTCAGAGAAAAAAGAACTATAGATAATAAAAGCGATACAATCGCAATATCAAAAACGACTGCTACTGTCATCAATTTCAATATTGAGCACTATAGAACTAAGGCCTATGGGTCTATCCGTCGAGCAACAATCGTAAAGGTCCAAAAGTGGTGCAAATCCACAAAAGCCGTTCCTTTTTGCTTATCAAAAAATTCTGCTAGTAACTTGAAACCGATGAAATTAATACGACTGATCTTTCATGACCTGTCACCTGTGCAGAGAAATCATTAACTTTTACTACAAAATAAATGTTTAAATGACGTAATATACATAAAACCAATCTGATGACTGCAGCTCGTTCATTATATTCTAGAATTTAATATTATTGATTAGGCCCCGCCCTTACAGTCTAATATGGTTGGCGTCAATGTTCAAATAGTAAGTTATTGCTATACAATGTAAAGCAATGGTCTGATTATAATGTGTTTTGCATATTGCTGTATGTATAATTTGTAATTGTTACGTTGTTATGAAGCAACTTTTGTTAGGTTTAATAATTAGATAAGCACTTAAATAAACATGCGTTAAGGCATTTTCCCATTTGTTTTCGTTGTTTAAATGTTGTTAGATATAAACAGAAATGTAAACTAAATGAGTAATGCAGTGAACTAAAGCAGTTGTGAAAAGATGAAGCTGAACATATGTGTATAGGAAAAAGGAATTACTTGGTCAATGAAATTGAAATAGAACCAAGCAAAAGTTATGAAATACACGAAAAAGAAGGGGTTTTGTCGGTGGTGAATAGGGTTCAGTTCCTGTATGTGGATTGTATGACAGACAAGGCGCGTCCTTTCTTGATTGATGACGTCTTGAGTGTGGCAGTAAAGTAAAAACACGCATTATAGTGAAATGATCAACTATGTTGATATCTATCATTTTTAGCACCACGTGTTTAAACCGTTAGGCAATTTAGACCATTTTCCGTATAACCAGTCCAGTGAATGTCCAAGATTTTACACTCAGATCAGCGCGGCTGGGATTCGAACCCGCGAGAGTTCAATTCACCTCAGGATCTGTCACTTCAAATTCTGTTACGCTGCTTCCACGATCTGGAACTCTTTACTTAACTAATCTTAGCTCTTTGTCTTCTCTTTGTAGTTTCTCTGGCAGGCTTAAGACATATCTTTTCCCACTGTAGTTATACTCTATCTATTCTATCTTTTATCACCAGAACAGCTTCCATTTAGGATCTTACTTCTCCTCAGCACATTTCCTTTGCAGGTTTTTCTGTAGGGATATGTGCTGAGGGGACTTCCCGGACATCATTTTTAGAGGAGGAAACCGGTGTTAAACCTGTATTATTACGTTTTATTATTATAAAATGAAGCCAATTGGGGGATGACGATTTAAACAGAGTCAAATATATAGGCAAACTGAGTTGAAATTGGGGGTGATGAATGCCTTTCTACAATCTAGTCACTTCCGCGGTAGGCCTACGTATTATAATAGGGCACCATTTCAGAGTGAAGATAAAAAAACTACATATCTTTAATTCTCTTGTCTTGTGATCAGCCATACGGCGGTTCAAGGTACATATTCCTATTCCCAGTAGGCTTTCATTGACAGTAAGAAGTTCAGTGTGCTCCACTGAGGGTAAAAGTACTTTCTCCGAAAATATTGACGTCACACAACAGGATGTAGTTATGAGGTCATAAGTAAATAAATTACCAAATACTTTCCCATTCGTCAGTTACTAATTCTAAAATATTATGCTATCTATTATCTAATCAGCTCGACCGGTAGTTGATCTCACGAATTCATGAGGAACAGCATTTAAAATTACATGATACTACCTGTTACTCTACACACCGAGCTATTGATATACTCAATAGTTAAGTGAATAGAATCTCTTTATATGCTCCTGGCTTTAACGACATAGTTGATCTGAGAGTAAAATCTCGGACATTCACTGGACTGGTTACACGGAAAATGGAATAAATTGCCTAACGGTTTAAACATGTGGTATCAAAAAGTGATAGATATCAACATAGTTGATCATTTCACTATAATGCGTGTTTACTTTTTTGCATACCGCATACTTCACAATCTGTTGAATTACTAAAATAAAAATTGGAAAATATTCTGGAATTAATCCTCCGAAAAATGGATTTTTAAGAATTTAAAAAATCTCTGAAAAGGGTCACAGAGCCATAAGACCTTTAAAAAGTATTTTTTCATAATTTTAGGACAAGCAAAATACAAATTGAAGACATGTACATACTTGTACAGTGACGAACATAATACAGCATAAGATATTAAATAATTCATAATTAATGTTGTAGCTACGACATCAACAATAAAAGTAGTTTGAATATTATTATAGGAGCCATTGATTACAATAGCCTGCATTACAACAAAAATTAATTAATACGTTCATCAGGTTATAACTGTTATAAAAGTGTGCGTTTATTATCATCATGTGGTCAATAATAATGTAACTAGTCTTCCACAAGTCAAAGTGAATATTTACTTAGCGATCTCATCCAGATGTTTGCACAATACAATTTTTATCAATGTACTCAACCAGGGGCGGATCTGGTAATTTTGTTAAGAGGGGGGAATTTGTGTGAACAGAGTCCACATCCGTTCATTTATAGGCGTATCTGGGAAAATCTAAAATCTATATAAAAAATTTGAAAAAGAGAGTTTGTCACCGTACTGGTCCAGAGTGGATCCTATCATGTATGTACAGTTAACAGACTTAAGAGGGAAATACAGCAAATATTTCGAGTTCAGCGTAGTACTTAAGAATAGATCAAAAGCATGCTGTGCTTGTCGTAACAGGGGACGAAGCGGAGGCGGAGAGAATGATGGAAGACCACTTTAGAACCTATATTTTCTCATGCCGTAGGCTACATTAAGGCTGCATAAAAATTTAGCATTTGCGGTAAAGCCACGTTGCGCGTGATTAGTACTTTGTGGGTAACCACTTTGGAAGACCGTATTGACAGCTTTGCCGCCCCGGCTGCAATCGATGCGACAAAAAAGGCAAAGATTACTAATAGTCTTGGAGGGGAAAAGGGGGAAATAATGAAAACTACAAAAAACAGCAACTAAGAATGGAAACTTTTTAAAGACATTCCGGTAGTCAAGTGCGTAACTATATACGGAATAAATAAAAAATACGTCTAATAAATTGTAATCATCACATTTAATATAATGCACAGCTATTTTAAGTACCCCTACCATTCCAAAAAGTACACCAAAAGCTATACAACTGCTAAAATTAACATTAAAATTCGATTGAAGTTTCAATGTTTATAATTTTATGCATTAAAATGTGCACTTACTATACAATGAGTGCACAAAAGTGCACATTTTAATACAAAAAATTAAGCAAAACAACAATGCATTCTCATCAGTACAAATCTAAGACACAGCAGTAGGGTTCAGTGCGGGTTAAAATTGGAGTTCATTATATTATGACGGTGTCAGAGCTGAAATATCTACTACTTTGCAGTCCTACAAAACTGAACTATTGGAACATTTTATCGAGACAAGTAACCCATTAGTAACAGTGTCTCATGTCGACAGTTACTGATGACTAACTCTAAACATTTACTCCATGTCCACGTCTTCATACGACATGCTACTTCTAATACTTATATCTTTTGTGCTGATCTCCTCCAACTCAGTCATATTCAAGTAGTTCTGCAGGATTTTAGGAAGCGGCAGAAGTTGAACTTTTTCATGAGCACGGTAACCCAGTGTTCTCCTCACTGCTCCTCTGCACAGTTCACGAAGGCTCCACGGCGAGTGGGTCTGTCTGTACAACCAGTCCGTCATGTCTAAACTCGTCACCTTCAACACGAAAGCTTCCGGACCTGTGTCAAGCCAAGTAGCAAAATCAAATCTTGTTGGAGCAACCATCTGCTCGCAGGAGGCTGAACGAAGCATTTCAATCAGAGCCATTTTGACGGGACTGTAGGTTTTAAAGACCGGCTGCATGGGACCAGAACTGAGTGGAGAATAAGTCCTGTGTACCTGCTCCGAGTCATTTACTATAGAAATCAGTGACTGCTTGATATCTGCAAGATTGATCGAGTGAAGATCTGCAGCCAGCGTACTATCAACCTTATCCTGATCACTACTCTTCTTTAAGAAGTCAACATTTGAATTTACTTCAGGTCCATCAGGTACAACAGATTCTATGAAACAAACAGAATTGCTGTTCTCAACATCTCGATTATCAGACACGTTAGTCTTTGCATCAGTCTGACTACTAGCAGCTGAATGTTTCACTGACGGGCTCAACTTATATCTCTTACCATACAGCGGACCTTCATACGACCTTTCGGCACCATAGCGCAGTAGAACATCAATAACATCAACCACTTCAGGGGTTGGACGCTCGTCGGACACGGCTGCGGCAGTGGCTAGATCAAGCGGCGTCTCTCCGAAGCAGTCGCGTACGTTGATGAGATGCTTAGAGCGTGGGTTACTGCACAACGTCTCCACACAGTCACGATATCCACACGCTGCAGCCATGTGCAGAACTGTCATGTCGGGGTTTGACGGCGAGTGCAAGTCAACCACCTCTAACAGCATGGAGATCACCGAGGGTCTCCTCGACTGAACGGCTTGGAGTAGCGGAGTTCTGCCGCTTAGATCAATGGTATAAACACTATTCATGGATGATTTTCCTACAGTCTCTCCCTTCTTGACTTTACTAGACTCACTATCATATACACTGTCTGCTGTTAGTGGTTTCTTAACCACACTGGAAGCCGGTGGAGACTGAAAGCTCATTTCTGACACCACTTCGTCTAAGACAGTATCACACTTTTCTAGAGGACATAAAATACTGCTGGGATTTGACAACATGGTGCATGTTTCTACAGGATTCCTATTCAAGCAACCATTACTTTCGTCTCTAGTGGAAGAAACGTTATTTTTACAGAGTATGTCTGTTTCCACATTCTCACTACATCTCGCAGCGATGTCTGCATGCAGTGAACTGTGGACTTTTAATGGATCATAACTGTCCTCGAATGTCTGTAACACACTGCTATCAGTTACAGTGGTGTTGTCATTTGCCTCATCTTCCTCAGTTATATGGTCAGTGGAAGCATACTCAACACTATTCGGGTCCAAGTTTTGTCCAACTGAAGAGCTTTCTTTAACATTTTCAAGAGAAATGCACACTATCAAGGATTCAATACTTTTAATATTATTGGAAGATTTACTACTTTCAGTAGCAGATGCATTATTCAGTTTAACATCAGGAACTAAATCCGGAAGCAGCACACTGTCTGCTGCAGAGTCCATATTGTCAGCAACTGACATTAGATTATGCGCAGCTGAACAAGCAGACGACTGCAGACTATCAGCAGCAGACTGCAGACTGTCAGCAGTTGAAGCAGCCGACAGCAGATGTCTGACACACTCGCAGCAGCCTGCAGCCACAGCCCAGTGCAGTGCACTGCCTCCATACAAAGCCTCACGATGAGCGAGATCAGAGCGCGAGGCCAGGCGCTGCACTATGGCGCAGTGACCACGCTCACAGGCTAACATGACTGGCATGATGCCAAGATGTGTGCGCACGTCAGCGCACGCTCCGTGCTCCAGCAGCACCTCTACCAGTCGATCTTCCCCTGTGAACGCTGCGTAGTGCAGCGGGTAGTGACCGAGCTTGTTAGGTATCATCGGGTCACAGCCCGCTATCAGCAAACGCTCCACCACATCTGTATGTCCAAATCTACAATAGCATCGGATGGCAAAGTTTATATTTCAGTCTACCTCGAATGGAGACAGAATAATTGATAGCAATCATGCTTGAAAAACATGAAATGATTGATATTAATCAGAAATGTATCTACTACTGTAAACGTCATGCGCTACAAATCATTTAACCTCATTTAGACTGTTTTAGGGCGTTAATCATTTATTTGGTGGTTTTGGTAGACAGCAAACACACCAGACACATAGCTTCAGCACTACACTACATACGAATCTTTTTATGCAATGCCTGGCATCGACGCGCTGTATAGGACAATTATAGTAAACACGTATCTCATAGCAGGACTATCAGTAGAGATCACATAAATATAAGTGATACTCTGATATAATGATAATAATAAAGGTTTAACGTCCGTTTCCTCATCCAGGGATGATGTCAGGGACGTCCCCAACAACACACATCACTACAGATCAATTCACCCAGACAGGTTTCTACTTGTTAGGTAGAAATATTAAACATATTTCTACCTAACAAGTATTTTTTACAGAGTTATCATATAAGAAACTATTAATTTTATAAATAAAATATACTCCGTCATAATAGCAATAATCTATTAAAAGCATTCGAGAACAGCTATAAATTGCCATTAAATTAATTTGATGATTTTATTCTCGTTATTTTACAGTAATAGAAATCATGTTTTTAGTTTTTGTTAGGTATTATGATGATTAGCAATAACAAGGAATTATGTATACATATATTGTAAATATTATTAATAAAACATAACTAATACATGAAATATATTATAAATACATCTCTAATCATAATCGCCATAATCTACTAAAAAACCACACCCACATTTTACGTCAGTGCCAAACAACTGGCCTTGTTGCTTTCCACTCAGTACTTTATCTTAAGCTGAAGAGAGCGAAAGCGTTACGCTGTTTTGATGTATGTTGTTATGATGTGACATGTTTGCGATATGTGATATGTTGATATGATGTAGGGCTTCATATTAAAGTTTATGGTAAAGCCACGAAATTCTAGACTAAAATAACACGAGGATTTAATGCAGACAATAAATAACCTGCATGCAATCAACAGAGCTGTATTTCCTCCCCAATTAGTTACATTCCTCTCATGTCCAACATCTAGCAGCATCTGAACAATGTCAACGTTACCGCGTCTTGCAGCCAGGTGCAAGCAGTTAGACTGGTTAGACTTTCCAAGGTTTACATTACATCTAAAGCAAAACAAACAAAAATATGTAATCAAATAAAATCCAAGGACAATCAATTTAATGTTCCTCTTTATAACTAGCAACAGTCTACAAACTTTATGTTAACATAAGTACATATGTACTTCTTGCATTGAAATTTATTTGTGTATTGGCTTTAATCAAGAACCTAAATTGTATAAAATTGCAGATCATATTAATGGCAGTGACAATATTCCAAACACCACTATTTTTTCTTTACAATTTTAATGTAACTAAATGGATGCTGACAAACTTGTATACAGTATAGCCATCTGCAGTTGCCCGAGTTGGTATCATGTTGTAATAATGACCTTTTTATATAGTTTTGTGAATTTCATATAGAACAGAGGGACTGATTCCTTACCCTATCAATTCCTGTTTTATATACACCACCAAAGAAAATCATTACAAAAGTTTAATATTTAATATTAAGCGTGAATAAGAGGTGATGTGAATGAGAGGTGTTGTGAATGAGAGGTGATGTGAATGAGAGGTGATGTGAATGAGAGGTGATGTGAATGAGAGGTGATGTGAATGAGAGGTGTTGTGAATGAGAGGTGATGTGAATGAGAGGTGATGTGAATGAGAGGTGATGTGAATGAGAGGTGATGTGAATGAGAAGTGATGTGAATGAGAGGTGATGTGAATGAGAGGTGATGTGAATGAGAGGTGATGTGAATGAGAGGTGATGTGAATGAGAAGTGATGTGAATGAGAGGTGATGTGAATGAGAGGTGATGTGAATGAGAGGTGATGTGAATGAGAGGTGATGTGAATGAGATGCTATGTAGATGTAAATTGATGTTAATGGATTTATTATGAAAACAAGGTATATCAGCAGAAATAAATCTGTGGAAAGTCTTTTTAATTTTGTATCACATGTACTGACTCTCAATACACAGACTCATATTTGTTGGAGACCCTCAAGTGCTTATAATGCCTTTACTGAGTTAACAAAAATATCCACAATTCCATAAAAAAAAGACTCATTAGTCTTAAAAAAGTGGAAACTAGTTTTTACAAAGAGCAGTGAAATCAAATCTTCTTCATATCTATTTAAAAAAGAGCAGTACAATCCAACTTTCTCACGGCTACTTTACTTAATTTTCATTCAGAAATTAAGAAATGACCATCGTTAACTCATGTAGCCATGCTTGGAGGACATAAATTTGTGTTCATTATGTACTGTTTTTAAATCAGGATCATTAACGATTGGGGGAACGGGGTAAATCATGCTTACAGAGGAAAGATTGGGGTTTCTACCTCAGATAGATTGTGAATTCTACCTCAGGTTGAGACCCTCAACCTGAGGTAGAATTTTCCTCAAAGAAGCCAGTTTCAAGCAAGCATCTTGGAGTTTTTAAGATTTATAATGATAGGTTGTACAATTAAATACTGAATTGTACATACCCTAGTTCAATAAGAAGTTGTACAATATCTACTCGCATGTACTTGACAGCAAGGAATATGGCAGAACGACCCTCTTGATCCTGATGATTGATGTCAGCTCCAGCATTAACAAGTATCGACAACACTCTCGAATCATCGCTGAACATAAAGCATCTCAACAGAGCGCTGTTCAACTGATCCTGCGGCAAAGCAGCTGCGAGAGTAGTCAGGGACTCAAAGTCTCCGTGAATGATGGCATCAATCAGTGGTATTAACCTGACAACATAATCAAAAACAAACCTAAAAGTACTGAAAATATATTTTATTTCAAACAAGAAGAGAGTTAAAAAATAACGTCACAGTGATGAGATCTACAGATTATATGTATATCAGATTCAAAACCTACATTTTGCCCATCATGAAAGGTGTAAAATTAAAATTTGTTGACAACTAATTTTCAGGACACTACCTTTAAAATACTTAGCACAAAATTCAAAGTATAGGCCTCATCATAAAAACGCTAATACTGTACCTGCCACTTGGGAGTACACTAGAGTGAGAGAGAGAGAGAGAGAGAGAGAGAGAGAGAGAGAGAGAGAGAGACAGAGACAGAGAGACAGAGAGACAGAGATGTAGAGAAAAGAATACAAATAAAAAGGATAAGGGTATGTGGAAGAGTTATATGTCACGGTCACGACACTGCCGGTAATAGCCTTAACTAGGCAGCAAGCAGAGTAGAGGGAGAAGAAACAGAATTACATCATCAATATCACAATTCATAATACGTCTACGCATTTTGTTGCAAGTCTTTCAAAACTGATGACGAGGGTTCAACGTCAAGAACAGAAAACCGAATGACTTATCTTCAAGAAAACTATTAATACACGTTAGCCTTTTTATTTGAAATAAACTTTATTCATATACTAACCTAGACATGGTAGACTTTACAAGATCTACCACTTCCACTAAGCTATTATATGACAATAATCGCTTTGAAGAATATAATTACAGAATTATGGAAAGTTGTATTTGTAAATTATTAGTGCGTTGGTTCAACTAAAAACGATAATTAGTATTCTTTATTATTTACTAGCGATCCACTTTACTTGGAAAAACATAATGTAAGGCAAATAAACAAACATTAACTAAAAATTAAATAACGACATCGTCATAAAACGAGATATCTCCGGTATCTAAGTTCTAACTATACTTCTCTACCTCAAAATTGGAGCCTCTTGCTAACCTCTCTTAATCCAAACCTAGCATCACACCAGTGAATGTAAAATTCTGAATATATTTAATGAAAAATAATTTTTAAATTGACATGTAAAGATGTCGATATTTAATCACAGTTAAATTATGAAATCAGTGTTGCCAGATATCAGATTATCGTAACAAAACATAACATAGCAGTTTCTAAAAGTCACAAAACAAATTACATCTTGTTTAAGACTCATTCAACACTAATAAAACTTGGCCTACAGAATTGACTAACAAGAATGTATATATATATATATATATATATATATATATATATATATATATATATATATATATATATATATATATATATATACTTAACTAACACAATATACATATTTAAGCTAGATATGACATTACACAGTTATATTTACAATGTCAGATGTATGTCAGATTTCATGTAATAAACGAATATAATAATAATACAAAAAACAAGTTAAACAGCTATTTGAATGAAAATTATAGATTTATTTTCTATTTTAGACCTGGCCTAATGACATTAATCACATTATCTATACACCCTGAAATATCTAATTAGGGCCTAATATCTAACAAGTAATTATACTCACAGGGAAATATTACACCAACTTCTTAAATTTATTGTACAAATTTTTAAATTTTTTATGGATTTTGCTTCAACATGCAACTTCCTCTGGAAGCTCATTCCAGCAATTAATAATTCTCTGACCAAAAAAGTTTTTCGTATATCTAATCTACTTCTAGATTTAACAAATTTTTATTTATGAACCCTAGTTCTGCAACTATTAGTTAAATTAAACCCAGTGTTATAAACTAGAAGAATCAACCGTACTAATTAATTCCTTTAAAATTTTGAACGCTTCTTTCAGATAATCAGATAACCTTAGTTCTTGTCTCTTTAAGAGTTACTAATCCTGGTTTTTAGTCGGTTTTCATAACTAAAATATTCTTGCACTCCTTAATCAGTTTCGTCGCTCTAACCTGTACTTTCTCTAATTTATCTCTATCTGCTTTTAGGTAAGGGCACCAAGATTGGACACAATACTCTCTTACTAGGCTTTGTTTATTATGCGAACAGAGTTACCGCTACATATCATGAAAGGTCTATATACATGTATGTATGTATGTATGTATGTATGTATGTATGTATATATATATATATATATATATATATATATATATATATATATATATATATATATATATATATAATAACAACAATTAGAGGGCTACAGTCATCAATGACAACATCGAGCACTATTGAGACAGAATCAAGCCGGCGAGTAAAAAGAAGGTCCAAGAAACGGAGCAAATTCCAAAATCCAGAAAATCAGTCCAAAGTACTTGACATATATCTATCGACCAGCATGTGTTTTAGGTCGTTTTGAAAAGAAATGATTGCTCTTCAAAATAGTATATTAGCAGGAATTTTATGTTAAATGTTTCGCTATTGATTCGCAAAAACTATAACGTTCACGTTACTAAAGATATTCAAACTAAATTTCTCTACGTTTGGTAGAATTGGCGGATGGTCAAGTACTGTAAATTTCAAGAACATCGGTCAACTCCTTACGACTTTATTGTAAAAAAGTGTTGTGTCAGTGTGTCAAAAACACAGGTGTACATATATTTTAATTTCAAGCAGAAAAAACTGCGCGACCACAATAGTGTTTCGACATCACGACGGAAAGCTAGCCTACCAGCCTAGTTAGACTCATGTCTCAAACTCAGAAATAATATTCACAGCGCCCGTGCGGAGCCTCCGTAACAATCCCCCTAAGAATCTCATCCATGCATTATTTAAATGACGAAATAAGTAAGAACTTAGCTTTGGCGTATACCCCATGGGAATCGGTTCTCACCTCATGACTCTCGTGTGGCCACACTCCATTCTCACGTGCGCGTATAGTTGTCATGCAGTAATTGCAATAATTATAACTAGTAGTCTCGTACGTTAACTGCCTTTATTTACTAAAAGGAAATTAAATAGTTTTAATTAAATAGTTAATTGTAATTAAATAGTTTTAAATAGTATTGAAAGCTGTCATAAATGATTGACGATCGAGCGAAGATGTTCTCGTGTTGTTGTTGTTGCTGGAGTAGTTTACCAGAATCGAAGAAAATTTCATCCAACATGGCGCGCACTGGAAGAGTCCACCGGTAATTGTAGGGGTGACAAGATAGTGTAAAATAATCTAAAGCTTACCAAAAAGTACTTATATAATTTATTAAATATGTAATATAAAGTTAAAATGTAGAAAGTGATAATCGTTAATTGCTAAAATGTTTTTGTTGCAATCTTTGTTTGAGCAATATTAATCTTATAAAACGTAGAGTGTATAGGCTTCCGTAACCTGGTACCCCTATGGATTAATGCATATTTCTTTGTTAGCTGTTTTCTCTAAGAAGGTATAATTTCTAACAGTTTGTCATTTTATGAATTTTGAGAGTAAGTAGTTGATCAGTTTTGTTGAAATTCTGTTTTATAGCGGGAATTTATTAGTATTTTAAATACCGGTGGTGGTTTATCAGCTGATCTCATGCCTTTAAAGAAATAGTTAAAATTTAACAAAGTTCTCTTACATTCTTTCATCAATTTTCTCAGTCTGTTATCAGTTTACGTAGCATCAGAAATTGTTAAATGACTGGGACTTATGAGGCACTAAAGTTCTATCTGATCGATTCTCGTTACAACGACAATCGATATGAGGGTAAATTCTTACACATTCACACTGTACTGATAAATCGGTGATTGATTAAACAAGGGTACTATGCACAGCGTCAGGTATAGGTACAGGCTTATTATTAGGCAAGTCATATTTGATGAAAACCTTGACTTTAAATCCCATATCTCTTCCGTTTGTCACGCTTATTTCTTTAAGATTGGCTAGATTAGGTAAATACGTCCATCCCTTACTAGAAATTCAGCTACTATCCTTGCAAATTCTGTAGTTCATTCAAAGCTCGACTACTGTCATTCAAAACTTGATTACTGTAATTCATTATTATATGGATTGCCGTCTCTCATACGTTTGCAGCACGTCCAAAATTCTCTCGCACGTGTTATTTTCAAGACCTCTAGACTTCAATCTTGTTCTCTTTCTCTACTTGGCAGTCTTCACTGGCTCCCTGTTAATCAACTCATAGAATATAAAAATATCTCTAATAACTTCAAAAAATCTGCGATTTGGCAAGCCTTCGTAGTTATCTGAAATTCTTCTTCCCTATCGTCCTTCACGTGCACTGTGTTCCACTGATGCCAATCTTCTCTCTGTTCCAAATAGTCTCACATCATCGGGCAGACGTTCATTTTCTTATGCAGCACCCGCAATCTGGAACTCTTTACCTATTTATCTTTGTTCTTGTTCTTCTCTTTCAACTTTCTGTAGTAAGCTTAAGACTTAACTTTTTCCAGCGTAGACATAATCGATCTAACCTGACCATTTTTTAATCACCGAACCGGCTTTCGTTTAGGACCTTATTTCTCCTCAGCATATTTCTTTTGAAGATTTGTTTAGGTGAATTGATCTATAGTGATGTGTGCTATATGGGGGCATCCCTGACATCATCCTTGGATGAGGAAAAAGATGTTAAACCTTTATTATTATTATTAATATTAATTTTGTGATAAGTAGGAGAACTTTGAATCTTGGGTAAACCATCTTTGATGATATTTACTTATCTTGGTTATTTGAAACATTGGTGTTTTATTACCACTATGATGAAGTTGTGTTAGTAATGCTTGTATGTATTTCTAGATCAGAGTAATCGCACTAATCTGCAAACTAATCTTAAACGTATATTCAATTAGTTGAATATAGACGGCGTAATCTTTACTGGACACATTATCCAAGGAGTAAAGGTATTAAATTTTATATAATTATGATTTCTAAATGTTTTCTTTTCTTTTAAAGTTAACTCTTCTCAAGAACTACATCAAGCATGGTCGTAAAAAACTTAGCTTTGCAAATATTGTTTTAATCCAATATTTAAGGCTAGGCAGTGTGAAGCTTAAGATGATTAAGTGTAGATTTCTTAGCCCAGCTCTGACTATTAATTATGATCCGATAAACTTTGACGTAGATTTGATGTAAATTTACTACCGAACTTAAGAGACTATAAAATTATCTCTGAACGTATTGCATACATTTGTGATAGAAAATATTGAATAAAACTACTGAAAGTTCATACATGTAAATGGATAATTTGCTGTTGTTTGTTATCTTTATATAAATTGATGAATTATTAAGACAGATCAGTTAGACTGTCAATAAGTAAGGTATCATGAACATCATGTCTCAAGAAAATGGAATATCCTGTCTTGGGATTTCAATTGTTACACCTCAGTTTGATACAATAGTACAATTAGTAATTTGATAATAATTAAATTCATCATAATGTATACTCATAAATTTATACAAAGACTTACAGTTGACACATGTCGTAAATTAAACTCATCATAATATATACTCATTTATACAATGACTGAATTTTACTACAAAGGGTACTGTAACTTTTAGAATACTGCTAGAGTTCTAGCTTATTAGAATGCTATTACAGTTTTGTCAAAATTTGAATATGGCTCATCTCTACCATGTTTTAGTATTTTAGCTAAGGTAGTATCATGAAAATCTTGTATCAAGAAAATGTTGTATCCTTTTGCTAATGTGTATACATGCTTATTTGTGACAAAGAATTGTGAGGTGAATATTCAGTAGTGCTGTACCTGTTCTACTGCAAGCTTACTACTGTGTGTTACAATAGATGACATCGTCTGCCAAGCTTTGTGCTAATCTGGGAATAAAGGACGTGGAGTTAGAATGGTCTGATGCTGACTATCAGAACCTCACCTCATTCAGTATGTTCTCTCGCATGGTCCGACCTCAGATAGCCGCAGTATGTTCTATATTGTCTCTCTCTCTCTCTCTCTCTCTCTCTCTCTCTTTCTCAATAAGTATATTAACTTATAAATATGACTTAAATATGACTTAGAGCTAAAAAAGCTAAAGCCACTAGTTCAGGCCAGGCTTTTTAACGGATTAATCTTCATAATTTAAATACATAATTATGGTTTTTTATAGGTCAAATTTCATGAAATGAGAGAATCATGTGAGATATTTGTTCAAAATTTATTTGATCTTGTTTCTTTCCTTAATGTGTTGAAATTATCACCAGATAACCATCTTACCATAGTTGGAGGGTGCTTATATACTGAAGGAGAAATGATAAACGATGTCCTACAATTTTTTCATCCATCTAGTTAAAAATCTGAAACTTATTTCATTCTTTTTCATTCTTTCATCTTGTCATAAGGGCTACATGAAATTGTAATTTTTTAAATTTCAATTGTATTGAGATTAAATCATATTGATTTAATAATATATCTTTAATAGATCAGTTCGGTAATTGAAAACATATTTGTTGCATGTTAACATTGGTTTGTTTATGTTGACATCTGATACATATATTTACATGTAAATGTAATGGGTCTACAGTATAACTTCGTTGATATGCATGTAATGCGTGCATATCGTTATAATGGGTGTCAGAGTTAAACTATAAGTGTTAAGTTATTCTTTAATTAATATCCGTATAGTAGGTTGTAAAGTAAATTACATTTTTAACACTAGAAACCCTAACGTGGGTCAGTTGACCCAGACGCTACTTTCGAACAGCACTACAACTACACCGTAGTTCCTACTATCATCAGACTTGGTGACTTTTATTTATTTAAGACATATTACATGAAAAATATATAATTATCATTGAATTATCACCCATTCCATCACATGAACCACGTATAACTAGAAAGCCTATAGTGGTTCAATTGACCCAATGTTGCTGATCAATATACTTTTCTTAAAACTACTTAACTAATAAAGAATAGTTTCGATTGACATGACCTGGACCCCTATCTAAATTAATATTTGTTTACTTATTGTCTATATTTTTCACAAAAAATATCAAAAATTCATTGTTTTTGACTCTCAATGCTCAAGGAGTACTTAGTTGTCAAATCAGCTAAAATGCAAAACTTGATACCAAATTTATTCGGTTTATTTGGCATATATTGTATGAATCTGCATCGAGCTTTTGTTATAAAGAGCTGCTCATCAATATTTTAGGGATTCATCTGGTATATAGTAATTCTGGCTGTTTTCAACAAATCTAAACAGAATAAAGGATATAAGACAAAATTTATCCCGCAGAATTCTTTCCTGACGAGTTGCGCGAATAACAAACTTGATGTATTTTTTATTTAGATAAACTTATCTCTAACCATTGAATTTCGAAATGTTTTGTTTCCATATTCTTCCGACAAGAGTAAATTTAGTGGGAAATTCTTCGTATTTGGTACACTACGAAGATAGAGTAGACCAAGGAATGCTTCAATTTTGGTTTCTGTTACATCCCAGGTAGCATCTGTCAAACAAGCGTATTCAAAGATACATCGTTTGATATGGCGTATCTTAACCTCTTCCACAATTCTATGCAAGGCTTCCAGAGGAGTTAATATGACTCGTGTGTACACCGTGACTCCAGGCTTTGATTTCAAAATATTCTTCTGACGTCTACCGCAAATTGCTTTATCTGTAATAATGATCCAAGGCGCACCTTCCTTGTTGTGTACAAATGCGGTGTTATCACTGCAGTCCCCTTGAACAACACCCGCATCACCAGGATTGCCTGAATTACTACCAGAAGCCACATGAATTTCAACAGCATTATCATAAATATCATCATCATCGCCAGTATTATTATTATTGTTCTCTTCCCACCGTAGATTTTATTTCATCTTGCGTGACTGTTTTTTTGATCACCGGACCGGCACTGTTTAGGGTCTTTTATTTCTCTTCAGCACATGTTTTTTCGGATCGTTTGGGGTGAATCGATTTGTAGTGACATGTGATGGGGGGACGTCCCTGACATCATCCTTGTATGAGGAAATGGATGCTAAACCTTTATTATTATTATTTTTTTTATTTTTTTATTTTTTTTTTTTACCCCGGTGTAAAGAACCTGGGGTTTGATAAAGGCGATTCGAGCAATATGTGCTGAATCGCCGCCCGGCTACTCGAGGTCATCAATCGGCTTAAAAGAATATTATTATTATTATAATTTATAATTATTATTATTATTATTATTATTATTATTATCGCTGTTTTCAACCTCTGAATCTTCGTAACTGAAGTCAGAATCTAGTTCCGTATCCGAATTCGAATTATCACTAGCTTCATCTGAACCGTCCGATTCACTACCACTCTCAAATTCCACGTTCTGCAGTTTTGTTAGAGCCTGCTGCGCCGTCAAACGCCTGTCGCGCTGTGATGAAGTGCTGCGTTGCTCAATAGGGAAAGGCTGACTACTGGAAGGAGCAATCATAAAGTTGTCCATTTTATAATGTCTATATTAGACAGAATTGCTGTCAAAATCGTGAGAAGATATTCCAATTAGGGTTCAAAAGTTCTAACCATAACCTTAACATTAGCCATAATTCTAAAATATTTGTTTGGTGTTAGGCTTAACGTTAAGTTTCAGGGTTAAGAAATATAGATAAGTTAGGATTATTGACTAAGTTTAGCGCTAGGGTAAATTGAAGGAGGACGAGAAAAAAAGAATTCCTCTTTCCACTGGTACATCTTGAAAATTTTCCAAATGGTTTATATTTATAATTGTTTTGTGTTCAAAATTGTTTTGCGCTCAATTGACATCTTATTTAGGCTAGTATTTTGATTAGGGTTAGACGTTTAGAAGTTTAATCGAAGTTTTAGTAACTTTTTGTATTATTCACTTTTAAAGCCTCTATTTTATTAGGAAAACTTTTGTTTTTTTATTTTTTATTTTTAAACTTCACAGTAGCTGAAAATCACTAAATATCGCCTTCTTTAAGAATTTCTATTAATGCTTATAAAAAGGCTGCGCAAAATAGCCAATAATTCAAACGAAATACATGCTGGGTCAATTGACCTGCTTTAGGGTTTCTAGGTATAACGAAGGCTCCGGGTTTCTAGTGTTAAAGAAAGCTTGTATTAGAAATTTTATGAGGAACTAGTATATTTCAATGGTATTCTATGCAGTGTTTACGTTTTCTTGTCCACTGTTTACATTTGGTGTCCCCGATGTTCTATTTATAGCTATTACTGAAAAGATCTATTAATGACTTTCGTAGTACTGACTGATGCTGCAATTTTTTGTAGGGCAATGCCAAAATACCAGCTGCCAAGATGAATATGATTATTGAAGCAAAGTGGAAAGAATTTCAAGAGTCAAACCCTTATAATAAGGCATCTAAAAATAAAGGTATGCATGCTCTTTATCGCTTTAAAGTACTCTTACAGTACTTTTTAAAAGTACGGTGTGAAATTATTATCTAATTGCATGATCATTTCACTCAGCAGGATAGAATTATCTTTGATGATGATTTGAACCTGGTATTTAACCATGATTTTGAACCATGATTTGAATACAGTAGGGTTGTGAATATGTCTGTAAATAAAACTATATATACAGGGTGGTCCAGAATAAATGCAACTACTTTGAAGGTTAAGAATTTTGACAATTTTTATCCAAACGTCTTACTTGGGACATTAAATTAAAGACAAAATTCTCTTTTCTATTAATTTGCTAAATATCTAAGAGATACTACTACACATGTTTGAGAAATTATCATTAGTCACTGATATGTAATTTTCATGTCAAATGATAGCCTGTATGAAAGTAAACCTGCCAGAGTTTATTGAACTGTAGAACTGGCTATCTAACAGCCCCCCTGATTTGAACCCTATTTACTATTCGATAGTTTACTATTGTCTTCAGCAATTAGTCTATCGTTCACGACATTGAACACTTGAAACGAGTCAATGTCCTCCGTTGGGCTGAGATCAGTTAGACATTCGCGGACTCAGCAATAGATCTGTGGTCCCAGCGGGTGAATGCAGTTTTTCTGGCACATGGTTGACATATTGAACATTTGTTCAATTAACTCTCAATTCATTTAGGACATTGATAGAAATTGCAATGCGCTTTTTGAAATAGTTAAGGCCTAATGCATAATCTTTAATTCTTGATTTTTAGATTTTGAGTTTTCACACAGTTTCATTGAAAATGACATATCGGCGAATAATATAATATAAGTGAATAGAAAAGAGAATTGTCTTTAATTTAATGTATCAAGTAAGATGTTTGGTAAAAATTGTGAAAGTTGTTAGCCTTCAAAGTAGTTGCATTTATTCTGGACCACCCTGTATATATATATATATCACCTACATAATAATAATAATAATAATAATAATCATTGTAGTAATAATAATAATAATGAAGGTTAAACGTCCATTTTCTTATCCAATGATGATGTCAGGGACGTCCCCGCAGCACACATCACTACAGATCAATTCACCCAAACCAATCTGCAAAAGAAATGTGCTGGGGGAAGTAAGATCCTAAACGAAAGCCTTCGTCTTGATAAGGTCCAATCATCATCATCGTCCTTTGAGTCTCAGTGTAACAAATAAGTTTAAGTTCAAGGCAGTCTTGAGATGGTATTTTATTGCCTTGATCTTGTTTTTGTTCTTGAGGGTCACTGTCTTGATCTTGGTTTTGAGGATCATTGTCTTAGTCTTGCAAGATTATGAAATCAAGACGAAGGCAGCTAACTTGTGGGAAGACAATATCTATTTTACTTGTTCACATCTATGTATATGTGATGTGAACAAATAGATATTTGTTCACATCAAATTATATGTGAACAAGTAAAATAGATATTGTCTTTTTTCTAAGTTGCAGGACATAAAGCAGTGAGACAACTGATCAGTATCTAGATTTTAGTTCTTAATCAAGTTTTTGTAGATCAAATAAAATAGCTAGTTATTCATTATATACAATGTAGATTATAGTTGTTTGCTACATTGATATTGATGATATCACATGCAGCATAATAGAAGTATTCCTTTACCTAAGTTAGCCTGGCATTCCATTTAAAACATGAAATAAAATGGTTTTTAGTAACATGAGGAATGAGACTGACTTTGATGAATTGATGAAGGATGATATTTCTATTTATCACTAGTCAATTCTCATACAAGTTAGAATGCCGTCTTACTTAAAATACTGAGCCAGATGTTTACATTGAAGCCTTACATTTTTAACATTTTTGAACTCTTGACAATGTTGCTTCAGGTAAGACTTGAAGACTGTTGCATGTTTCTGCCGTGAGTTCTGTACCAACATTTAGTCGAAGCCAGTAGCTTATCGATAAGTTGTGAATCAATAGGTGCAGGGTTCAAATCAGTTGCTTTCCCCTTAACTGACATGCAATCAGACAAGAAACTGACGTTAAACTCGACTTTTGGCTTTAGCTTTAAATTTATCATTTTTGATGTCTAATAGCCTGAAGGTCTACAGATATGCTATTACATCCCATAGTACTTCTGAAGTTTCTTTAGTGTGGCAGCTTTACAGCTGACATTGCATGCCACAATGACCCGGTAGATTTGTGTTGAAATTTCTGTTTTTTATGCATTATTGTTTGCATTTTTAGACTTTGCTGATATCATTGTGTAGATGTGAAGCACTTATTGTAGTAGATCACTGAGTTAGTGTTGGATGGCTGATTCAGTCATAGCTTTAGATATTGAATGATGACTATTTGCAGCGGCTGCTTCAGCAGCAGCATCAGAGGAAGACGAAGATGAGCAGGAGATTGTGGAGCAGCATGACTCTAGTGAGGAGGAGGGGTCAGAGAAAGTGGACGAGTCAGTTGTCAGTCAGGATGATGACGACGATGATGATGATGATGATGATGATGATACTTCTAACTCTCAGCCCAGGAAGGTTGCCACTTCCAGGATGACTTCAGATCTACGACTTAAAGTGTCCATGGCTGCATTTAAAAAGAGATCGCAGCAAAAGGTTACCTCTAGTAGTTATACTTATTGATTAAGAGATTTGGTGAGAGATAGTTGTGAGCTCTGTGATCTCAGTATAATGCCAGAAAGTTTACATTGTGTAGTTTTCTGTAGCATTCCGTAAATGTGCTGTCATTGTTGCTATTGGATTGTGTGTATGTTGAGAATGGCAGTGTGTTAATTTAATTTCTAAAAGTACTTGCCATAATAGGATCATGTAACTCTTGGATCTTGAAGTGTGTTTACAACCGTGTGATCGTGATATTTCCTAGGAAATAATGAATTGATTAAGCTATCAAAAACTTGGAGGCCCATTAATTTGTATCTATCTAATCACTTGTGGCCAGCTACAAGTTGTGAACGGCCACAATTCGTCACTGCTTGTCAAGCTCTAATGTCTATAAGTGTTATTGTGGTGTTTTGGTATAGACGATAGTATAGTGTACATAGTACCAATCTCTCTGTAGTGTTCTGCCGTTTGGCAGGTCCATGGAACATATTCATACTCACTGTTTACTTTTGCACTTCTAAAAATAGGCTATGCCTTTTCAATACCTTAACAATGACTGTACAGTGTGTACACAACATTTAACATTTCCAACATAACGTAGGATATAGTGCTACCATATATTTGATTATATTGTTGTGTTGTTGTTGTGAATATGATTTATTAGAACAAAAGAAAAAAAAATACAAGAGAAATCACAGTACACAGACACATAATGCAAACATCATAATGATGTACAAATAAATGCATCATACATTTAAATCTCACCAATCGTTCAAGTTAAAATCAAACATCTTATTCATTGAGTCCTGTGGCCATCAGAGAGGGTCTTCAGAGAGGGCACAAGGTGCTCTATCTAGCTGACCACCACAGGAAATAAGTCTGAGTAGTGATATTGGTAGTTTAAAAACTATGTCTACAGACTTGCAAAAATAGCAGTATAACAGCAAAATTGCAAAACATCAAAAATAGCCAACATACTAGTAAAATTATTAAAATTAGCAAATATGAACATAAGAAAAATGAACTTATCAAACAGAGCAAAATGGCAAACTATTCCATCAAGACCGGACAGGTTACACTGCTTTGAATCTGTAATAAAACTTTTGTAATATCGTTTGAATGAGACATATGACTTTAAGTTGCGAATTTCAACAGGGATAGAGTTCCATATACAACAACATTCAAAGACATTTGCCAAGTAGTTTGCATGATTCTTTGGGGAAGTGAGATAATAAGTTAATGAAAGCCTGGTATGATGCCCACTATTTGATAGGTTTGATCTAATCATATCTCCGATAATGTTAGACATCGAGCCTTCGAAGAATATACACCTATATATCAAGTTGGCAGAGAGAAACTTATATAATTGATATATCGGTAGAGTATTGTAATTAGCATAAAGTAGTTTAGTCTTGCACAGTCTATCTTGAAATTGTAGAATTCTCAGAGCTCTGTTGTTCACTATGTGTAGAGGATGTGGGGCCTTCTTCGAATTTTTCCCGTACAATATTAAACCATACCATATTCTACTGTATACAAGAGAAATGCAAGTTTTTACGGCAATTTATCGGAGTATAATCTCTGCGTTTATATAATAACATTCCACAGATGCTATTTATTTTGCAGGTAACTGATATAATGTGTTCGGCAAAAGTTAATTTTTCATCGATAAGAACACCTAAAAACTTAATTGCCTTTACTCTTGATAAGGATTTACCATCAACTGTAATTGAAAGATTGTTTTCTGATAAGTCTCACAGAATTCATTAGGAAAAAATATCATAAAAACCGATTTAGAATAATTAATAGTAAGCCTATTACTCTTGCAACAATTACTAATTAGCATGCATTCAATGTTAGCTTTATTAAACAGATCTGGTAGATTTTTGGCACAAACAAAAGAATTAGAATCGTCTGCAAAAAGTTTGAGACATCCTGTGCTCGAGGCATGTTGAATGTCATTTATATATACTAAAAACAAGAGAGGACCTAGTATGGAGCCTTGCGGGACACCTACATCAATTGGTAACACAGAGGAGCATATATCATCTTTAACTGTGTATTGATACCGGCCCAAAAAGTAAGATTTGAACTAAGTATGTGTAAGACCCGGCACACCATAATGCCATAATTTATCTAACAATATACTGTGATTGACCATATCGAACGCTTTTGTCAAATCAAAAAATAAGCCCATAACAAAGTTTTTATTTCCTTTTTTATTCCGTATCATGTTGGTACAACTAAAAAGTGCGTCAACAGTGGAGTGGCCAGATCTAAAGCCAAATTGGTTTTCATACCAGATGTCATTCTTATTAAAAAAATTAGAAATTCTTTCATACATAATTTTCTCAAATATTTTGCTTCAAGTTGCTCAAAATTGAAGTCGGTCTATAATTTTCCTTATTTTTCAGACTTCCATTTTTATGTATTGGGATAACTTTAAATACTTTGAAATTGGCTGTAAAGTGACCTACCTGGAAGGATAGGTTAATAATATGGCTTAAAGGTGCTGAGATGAACTGTGCAGATAATTTTAGAATCTTGGTGTTTAAGTTATCAGAACCAGCTGCAGAGGTGTTCTTAAGCAAACTAATGGTGTTGAAAACCTCGCTTGTTGAGACAGGTTTCATAAAAAATGAAGAAGATATACTGTTATTAAGATATTTTTTATGACTATGATTTACACTGGCAAGTTTTGAAGCTAAGTTCTTGCCAATGCTAGAAGAATAATTGTTAAAACGTTAACTATTTGTGCCTTGTACCTGGTGATGCCATCATCTGTTGCTAGTGTTTTAATGCAGGAATTACTGGAATTGTGTTTTTAGGAGCAAATGGAATTTAGTGTTTTCCAAATACTTTTTATAGAATTCATTTTATCATTAAGTAAATCATGATAAAAAGACACTCTGTGGTGGCACAACCTCTTGTCAAGCTTATTCCGATATGTTTTATAAACCATTTCGTCATTTTTGTCCTTGGATTGTTTAAATTTGTAGAATAGAATGTTCTTAATTTTTATACAGCTTTTAAGCTCCTTTGTAATCCAAGGTTTGTCCTTTAGTTTTTTACAGGAGCATTTGATCAAGGGAAAATTGACCTCTGCCGTATCGGTTAATGTTTTGATTAAGAACGTCATAGATTTATCAACATCTTCAGAATTGTAAACGAGGGACCAATCTAAATTTTGCAACTGATAGGCAAATTTTTCTATATTTTTTCCGCTATAAATACGAATAAACGGTCTATCACAGTATTTAATTTGCTTATGTCCCGATATAATTATTAATAAGTTAGCATAGTGATCAGTAATATCAGTCATAACAGTGAGTGACTTTACTTTACAATCATTACAGTCACTAAAGCCTAGTGTAGTAAATACATGATTAATTAATTAAGCTCGACGAATTGCCAGTGCATCTCGTAGGTAGAATACTGAACGGTGTAAAGTGCAAGTTAACAAGGTTATTGACATACTCACCAACAATCCTATCGCTATCATAATTAAGCAAATTGAAGTTCATATCACCAACAATAAAGCTTTTACTCACAGGTTTATATATAGCTAGGAATTTAAAGAATAAGTCAATAAATTCCCGAGTAGGCTGGCTGGGATGCCTATAGAAGCAGTAAAAACGTATTTTACCATAATTGTTGGCTATAACATCAACGACAATAAACTCAGCAGCATTACTGAAAAAATTTGAATATATATTAATATAGTACGCCTGCTAATATAATAAAGTTGTGTACATACTACATAGTACCAACTGTATATTGATTGAGGGAATCTAAAGTGTGTTATTGGAAACAGACATTTATCGGATATTCTAAATGAATTCTAGAACCTTTAGTTTTTTACAAAAGAGACCATAAAACTTAATTAAAAGCAAGCAAGTGTGCTAACCACTCCACCATCCAACCTGTGCAATTTATGTATTGTCATTGCATAAAATGTTTTTCATTTTAACGTTACGTCAAGTAAATCGGTTATTTTATTGGGATTATAGCAAGCACTGTGACTTTAATGTAAATTTTATCTGTTAGATTAATACAAATTGTATTCTTGGGAATTATAATTTCTTAGATTGGTAAAGAGTCCTGTGCATTATTTACAAAAGTGATATAAAAACTTGATGTTTGCAGCAGAAGGGAACCAGCATTCCATCTGGAGAAGATAGCATATCTGATGATGGAAGTGTCGACCGTCGTAAGAGAAAAAGAAAGAAGCAAGATTCGGTAGAGATCTGTTTCTTCTTTTACCGAATTAATCTCTTGGATTTAATATTTGACAATTGTTTAATTCAGCCATTCAAAGATTTTGATTGACAATTTAATGTGGACACTGACATGTTAGGGTATTGTGAAAGTACCTAACAATTTCTTTAAAATTTTTTTAAAGGAAAGCAGAATTTTAGAGTAAAATTGGTTTCTTATTTGTTAAGTTGTTTTCTTTTTTTGCACTCGTGATATATGACATTTGCGCAGATTTACTTTGCTTAGTTGCTGTTTTTATTTCCTTCACTCTCTGATTATTAACAATCGTTTCCTTTTGTTGGGACATCGATTGCACCTAGTTAAAATTTAAGAATAATCGTCTAATACTTTGGAGTTCTCATTCTACTTTGTCTGTTTCACTTGGGTCTCCATAGGTGGTCGCCCATCCAAGTAGTAATTGAGACCAATGCTGCCTAACTTCGTTTATGACGTGCAAATTTTACCTAACCTCTAAAAACACCCACCCCCTCAGATTCGATCCTTTTATTGACGTGCGTAGTATTAGGCCATATGAATGGATTTTTGATGTAGTAAATGAGAGAGAGTATAATTAATTATCGTACATTGTCAGGCTAATAATTGTAGATATTATATGACCAGTTTATAAGTACGCATCTGTTAATCAGACTGCATTAAGTTTCTCAATGCTAAAGTTTGATTGTTTTTTGTTTCAGGACAGTGAAGATTATGAGACCTCCACTAAGCGCAGATCTCACAAGAAGCAGAAGGCTACTGTGGTACAAATCTCTATGTCGATAAATTATTTCAGATGTTATCGAAGTGTAGTACTATTTATGAGCCTGATTTGTTTCAATTCAGACCTATTAATAGTATTTTATGTTTATTCTGTATGGATTCTGCAAATAAAAGTTTTGTTGCCCTACTCTGCACTTTAACAATGGCTTAACTTCTCAGAACTAAACCACCAGTGGATCTCCACTGGTACGTATGCAACTTTACACTGATGTTGTTGTCGAAATAAACATATACTCTCACTCTCTCTCTCTCCAATAAAGTTCCAGACTGGCTCTGGCCATGTCATTATAGTTTTCAATATAGGTCTAACAAAACTAATTCTCTTCGGTTTTATCTGAATTTCAGCTCTGTAAGCTTCTGCTTATGTCCCATATGAAATTGGCAAAGAAAATTTAAAAAGGTACTGGTTTGAAAGATAGGTGTTTCTTTACAGATATGTTTAAGTGTTTTATATGTATGCTTAAGTTAAAGTGTTTGTTATGCATTTATTATTAATTAATTTATTTATAGACAATGGGGTAGACTTCACTGTCGCATTGGTTGCTGTATATTTCACACTTCCTTTGTTTTGTGTACTAGGTTGAGTCAGATGGTGATGGAGAAGAGGGGATCAGCTCCCAACAGGCCAGCGGTACTGAGGAAGAGGATGACTATGACTCTGATAGTCAGAAGGGAAAGAAAAAGAAGAAGGGTAAACCGGTGATACCTGGAGAGAGAAAAAGCAACAGATCTCGTCGCAGCAACAATGTTTCTCTGGTTAGATGATAGGCTTGGTCATCTGTCATGTTAATGTTGTAATAATAATAATAATTATTATAATAATAATAATAATCGGGCGGCGATTCAGCACGAATCGTTTTTATCTAACCTCGGGTTCTTTACACCCGGGATAAAAAAAATTTAAAAATAAAAATAATAACAGCAATTAGAGTGCTACTGTTATCAATCACAACATCAAGCACTACTGAGAAAAAATCAAGCCGGCGAGCAAAAAGAAGGTCCAAAAACGTTGCAAATTCCAAAATTCAGAAAATCAGTCCAAAGAAAAAGGATTTAAAGAAAAATTGGTTTATGTGCTGGGTAAGACCATATCAGTCTGTTTACCGGCTAACTGCTTAGCCTGTATTTCATGTCATCAGAGCATACTGTTGGAACTAAAGCATGTCCTGCAGTTACTGCACTAACACAATCTATTGACTTAACGAGCTTATAGATAGTTTATTTTTATAATTTTTCAATATTAATATTGAATTTAGTAAGTCTTCATTTATCTTTTGAAAACTTTTTCTCGAAATTGTATTAAAGGCTGTTTTTTAGTATTACTGACGATAAGTTGCTCTTTTGTTTCAACGCAGCAAGAGATGACGGATAAGGAGTTTGAGCAGATGCTAATAGAGCAGGACAAAGAGAAAGCAGCCAAGCGCAAGTCAGGCAGAGATACCGCTGATCGTAAGAAGAAGACAGGCACAGCTGAGGCCAGCACTGAAGAGGTTTGTCTCTCAGAGACAGTACAATGATGAATAATTTCTTTCAGTTTATATGACGATTTATGAGATTTAACTTATTAACGTACAAATTAATAAAGTGTCTCAGTTTAAGTTGTCAGTTTTTCTTAAATTGCTTTTTAATAATATCACCTGCGAAGTAGAATATAAATTTTTTTAATTTTCAGTTTATTTAATCGTATTCTTACGGTAATGTCTTAATTTTTGTACTTGCTGAATTATTTAATCACAGAATGTTTTGAAACTTGTTATAATAAAATGCTGTGAATATTGTATTTATCGTTAGTGAAATGTTAATAAATAGCAGGTTCTTTTAGCAGTTTTCTATATTTTCCAGAGAAAGAAGTCAAAAAGGATCAATAAACCATCTGAGCCTAAAGAGCGACCCGAGGGTGAAAGTGGAAATGAGGTTTGATAATATGCACGGCATAAACAAAGTATAGCTTTCTAAATAATATTCTTAGTTGTACTATAGTTCCAGTTACTCTATTTATTAGAATCCTCTGCTCATTCTCTGCCGAGATATCCTACTCCAGGCTCAGTATTCTTTTTCAGCATTTTTAGTTTTGTTCTTATAATTACACACATAACATGCTGCATGTGCTACATAGATTCATTTATTGGTTGCTGTTTTTAAAATTTGTAAAGTATTTAAGATTAGCAGTTAAGAACGAGCTTGAGGTTCTTGATACAGACGTTCGTTTGCAAACCAAAGACCAGTAAGATCATCTGTGGTACTGTGGTAATGTGTTTATATATATATATATATATATATATATATATATATATATATATATATGTATATATTTTATATATATATATGCTTAATCTTTGACAGTCAGATCACCTGTGGTATTGTGGTAATGTGTTTATATGTGCTTAATCTTTGACAGTCAGATCACCTGTGGTAATGTGTTTATATGTGCTTAATGTTTTAGTCAGATCACTTGTGGTAATGTATTTATATGTGTTTAATGTTTGACAGTCAGATCACCTATGGTACTGTGATAATGTGTTTATATGTGCTTAATCTTTGACAGTCAGATCACCTATGGTATTGTGGTAATGTGTTTATATGTGTTTAATGTTTGACAGTCAGATCACCTATGGTACTGTGATAATGTGTTTATATGTGCTTAATCTTTGAAATCAGATCACCTATGGTATTGTGGTGATGTGTTTATACATGCTTAATGTTTGACAGTCAGATCACCTGTGGTACTGTGGTAATGTGTTTATATGTGTTTAATGTTTGACAGTCAGATCACTTGTGGTACTGTGGTAATGTGTTTATATGTGTTTAATGTTTGACAGTCAGATCACTTGTGGTACTGTGAGCTGTGCAAGGACGGAGGAGACTTGCTGCTCTGTGACACTTGTCCTAAATCTTTCCACAAGGAATGTCTGAAGCTAGAGATAGTGCCAGAAGGAGATTGGAGCTGTCCTGTCTGTGTATGTATTCATTCCTGGTCGTTCTCCAAAACTTGTTTTATGTACAATAAATTATTTGATTTGTGACGTTTATGCATTTTCAAGAGCTTGTTTTACTGTAGCTTTATGGTGTGTTCAGATGGCAGTTTTTATTAGGTCATGGTTGTAAAACTCAAGGATAATGTGATGAAAGTGAGATCTCATATGTAAAATCTCAGTTAAGATGACATTCGACATTTAAACGTATGGATTGAGGTTTAAGACTTAAGTTTGGCTCTCTGTGATGTGTCACCACTTTGTCTTTTATAATTCTTCTTCTAAGTCTTTTTGCAATTGTGTGTTCTGGGTGCCTGTAGACTGGAGAAGGGCTTCCAGAGAAAGGAGACACGTCAGAAGAGGAAGAAGAAGACAAGCACGAGGCGTACTGTCATCACTGCAGAGAGGGGGGAGATGTTGTGTTGTGTGACTCGTGTCCTCTCGTCTTCCACTTGCAGTGTGTCTATCCTCCACTCAAAAGTTTGCCTGAGGGAGATTGGAAATGTCCGCTCTGTGTCGTGAGTATATTCATTTATGTCTACTTCATAGCATGGATTGAAAATCATGATAAACTGCAATGGGTTACGAAAAACTAAGCCCTCTGGGCGTTTTGGAATTCCTAGTGATGTTTTCTTAAATTTGCAAAATTTAGCTTATAGAAATATTCAGTCAATTGGCTGTTACATATAAAATGTTACTAGAATTGAACTCTTAATTAGAAAGATTTTGGGAAATTTACTGTTGCCTGAATTGAGACAGGTTTCTGGTTTTTTATTGTTTTTATTAAATTTCCATTGCTGGGTTTGGATATTGTCTTGATCATTGCAGAGTAAGCTAAATATAAAGATACTACTCGTGTTTGAGGTAGACAATTGTACAAAAGCTGAAGCTAGAGTTTCTTGAGACAGAAAGGTGTTATCTTACTCAAAGAATTTGCATAGTGAATCCCATCTCCAACAATAATCTGAATGAGTATGTTCCTGAATCTTAAGTTTTTGCCATGTTGTTGAGAACTGGCTCACTCATTGTGTCCTATGAAATAAATAATAATTTTTTAAATTTTGGAATGAATTTGGTCCATTTCTAGGAAAATTAAAAAATATATTTAGTTTCATGCACATAAAAAAAGTATTAAAAAAGTAAACACGCATTATGGTGAAATGATCAACTATGTTGATATCTATCGCTTTTTATACCACATGTTTAAACCGTTAGGCAATTTAAACCATTTTCCGTATAACCAGTCCAGTGAATGTCCGAGATTTTACTCTCAGATCAGCGCGGATGGGATTCGAACCCACTAGGGTACAATTCACCTCGGGATCTGTCATTTAAAATTTCATGACGTTACCCCTACGCTATTGAGGCATTCTAATTGTAGATCATAAAATGATCTACACACCTGATGATGTGGAAAAGTTATTGTTCATAATGATTAGGCTCGTTTTTTATGTATAATAAGTGTATTGTAAGAAATCACTACATAATAACCACTTTCTTCTGTTATATTATGTATTTAAGACGTACTGAGTGTTAAAATTGTTGTGGCATTTCAATTTAATATCTGATCTGCATCTGCCTTTCCATGTCAGTTGCCCTACTATTTATAGTCAAGAGCTGTAGCATTGAATTGTACAATTAAGCAGATATTAGCACGTTGATGTATGTGCCTGTAGGTGAGAGCTGTACCGTTGAAGGGTAAAATTAAGCAGATATTAACATGGAGATGGAACCAGACTCCTGCAGATGCAGATGAACTTGATCATACTCATGCTTCTGGACAGGTAAATTATTCCTCAAGCATTATTCCTCGTGTTTTATCTTTCTGAATCTGAGCTACTCCAGCCGCACATGTATGGAGCGAGTGGCAGGTTCTGTACTGAGATATTCCTAATATCATCATCTAATATAGAAACAACTGTTAAGTCTTCATTGTACTAAACTCATCAAAACTTATTCATTGTTTTATTCATTATGAATTTAAAATGGTGTTTCATCAATACTTAAACTTTACTTGAGCCAAGGGCAGTCACAAATAGATTTTTTGTGGATACAGAGGGAGAACAAATCTTATTTGAATGTTGAGAGGATTAGGGATAGATTGGCTCGGTCGAGATTGAGAAGATATGGTCAATTGGTCATGTAGTGCGAAAGGCAGAGGGGATGTAGTGAAGAAAGTTTGGAGGGATGAGATGGAGGTTAAGTTAGAGAGGTAGACCACAACTGACGTGGGATGCGGTGATTTAGAGAGATATGAAAATAGGGAATTGATTGATGATATGGTATAGGACAGAGAGGAATGAAAAAGGTATATTCGTATCCTGACCCTAGTTAAACTGGGATTCTTATGAAGATGATGATGATGACTTAATCTTTATTTGTAGTATTACCTTTACATAGCAGTATTTTACCCATTATGAAATTGAAATGATTTTGAACATGTCAGTCGTATTGCTGCTTACAAAGTAGCTGATGTGATTGCTTTTAATCCCTAATTATTCTGTAACTAATTTTGGAGATTTAATTATTAATATTGAGTTTGATAATTATGATTTTAAAACCATGCATTAGTCAATTTTAGGAATTCTACGAGTTGCTCTTGTTAGCCTATTAACTCGTTATTGACTTTTTGTTTAATTTTCCACAGGATTCTGCAAACAACGCCAACAAATCTGATGCTAAATCCTCTAAAAGGGTGAGTTTTTGTTTAATTACTTATATAATCCTGTATATTCAAGTTCATGCGTTGATATAAAGTTGTTTGTGTAGTTGTAACATAATTAAATGTCACCTCATGTACTGTATAATTGAATACAATGCAAAAACTTATGAATGTGCAATTTGATGCAGGACATTTTGAAGTACATAGCTTCTCTATATTAAAATTATCTCCGAGGCCTATTATCTATCATCAGATTTACACTTAATACTTGAGCATGCTATAACGTTCTAAAGTTATTTACAGCCTATTTGGAAGCGTATTTGCTATAAAAGCTGTAGCAATAATATTGTTGACTTAATTTAACATGTATAGGCAAGGTTATAGCTTCTAGTGTCAGAAATGCTAGAAATAGCTTAAGTTGTGCAGTTATAATAATAATAGTAATAATAATAACCTTCGACAATTTCTTTAGCGGTGTCATGGCCAGTGTCTGGTCTTCGAGACCTCTTTACAGGTTCCTGGCAGGTTATTATTAGTCCTTTCCATGGTTAATCATATCATTGCTATTGATAGCACCAATAGGCAGCAAGTTCCGACACAAGATTAGCCGTCCATGGGCCCAAGGGGATATCCATCATTATTTGATGGATATCCCTTCACCTGGGCTTTGAACCCAGGCCATTTGTATCCGAGGCGAACACTCTAATCGTTACGTCGTTAAGGCATATCCCCCCCCAAAACATTCAAACACGAGTTGTTTATCCATTGATGATTATAATTATAAGTATTTATTTAAGTAGTTTGTTAACAAAGTGTCAGTGCTCATAGTTGAACCATTTGCTGTGATTTGTAATACTGTTTTACAGGCTGCTAGGAAGCCTGAAAAGGAGCTGTTTGTGAAGTATGAGTTCCACTCATATTGGGACTGTGACTGGATATCAGAGACTGCGGTATTTGATCTATATACATGTAAATCTCTATAATTATGAAACTGCCATTTGCCTGTCATTTACCTTCTTTAAATATCACTATCTCATTTAGTTCATTTTCTCCAATACTATCTTACAAGCTCTGTCATTAGTGTTCTATCATATGACAGATTCAATATTCTTGTTCATGTTTAGTTAACTTTCATTTTGTAGTAAGTTACTAATTTTTCTCTAGAGCTGTCAAATTACAGCACTGGTAGAAAGTATTGGTCCCGATAGAAAATGCGTCAACTATCATAAATAATTGAGTATACTGTATTGTTGTATTCAAGCGGTAATCGATACCTTTTATAATCGTAATAAGCGGTAATCGAGATATTTAATAGATAATGAGAAGGTCGAGAATGTGAGCAGAGAAATGAGTGTGACAAGAAATGCAAATGGAAACAAAATTTTTCAAGTTAAAAGAAAATGCAGTAAGGCAAGTGTCAAGTTGTAATAAATATATAGGCTATCCATAAATGATCCACTTCAGAAATTGACAAAAAATATCGTCTAAATGAAAGTTTTCTGGATAAAATTTCCTAGATTGCCACAATGAAACAAAAAATAAAAATATTTTGAAGCAGTTTTTAAATTTTCAGAGATTACACAATATTGGTAGGATAAGACTAGGATTATTGGAATAATAAGTATTAGGAACAACATATTAAAATTTCTGGAATTGACTTTAAGTTGAAACTGCAAATCAGTGAGCTGATAGTGTTTTATAGATTTTAGTTTAAAAAACTAAGTTTGAAATGCTCTTCTACTCAGCAAAAACACTCTTATACTCGGCATATATGGCTCTCAGACCATCTAGTAGATGATAGTCTGCTAATGTTCAGAATTGCTGATCTGTTGTGCTACTAGGCAGGCATTAAATGATCACTGTTATCTGGCATTTCCAGTCTGCTGTCTGATTTTATTCCATCAGTAATTTCATTCTGTAGTTTTTATAACTGTGCTCTGATCGTCTATTTCATTAAGTGTAGTTTGTTATTTACCAGAATTTACCAGACCTGCTACCATCTTTCGTTATCCAATCATTAGTCAAACTTAGGTAGCATGAACAAGGGAAGAAAGCCAAGGGCTTAATTTAATCCCCAATCATACACGATTACAACATCCAGCTTATTTTTCAAACTATTCGCCGACACCGCATTCACAACCTATGCAGGAACAAGGGAAGAAAGCCAAGGGCTTATTTTAATCCCCAATTATACATGATTACAACATCCAGCTTATTTTAAAACTATTTACGTGTGTTGAACAGGTGGAGGTGCACCAGCCCCTCATGCATCAGTCGTTCAAGCGCAAGTTTGATCTGAATGAACCACCGGCTTTGGAAGATGGCTCAAGCTTTGGCAGACCTCGACACAAGGTAGCGAATGCTGAAGATGACAAGTACAACTTGGAGGAGAGGTACTATAGGTTTGGTATCAAACCCGAGTGGATGCAGATACATCGTATACTGACCCACGAGTGAGTAATGAGTTGTCTGTATTGTTTAACATGGCTCTGCAAAATTCTGCTGTCATCTTCTGTTAATCTTTTATCATCGTCTTTGTTTAATCTTTTTTCATCTTCTGTTAGTCATGTTAAGTATGATAAACTCTTCAGTTTTTATTTTTTGCAGCATGCAAACTCAATGTAGATTCAAATTTTCTGGCTGTCTTTGGATTACACAATTGGTGCCTGCGAGACTCTCCTATTATTTCTCAAATTTTTTTGTAATCACTTAGGCATAAATTCATAGTGGCTTGTGATACAATTTCACATATAATAACTTATTTTTGATCCTTGTGAAGACAAATACAGATATTGAAACATTGTGTGATATTTTCTGTGGTATTGATACATTGATAGATTGATGACCCGTGTTTTTTTCCGGATTGCTGAATAATAGCCCAATCATGAACTACACTTGTTGTAAAAACACTAAGATCCATAACAACGTCAGAAAGGGCATTCGGTTGGTGAAAGACTAGTTCCAAAATTTGCTACAAAACTTTCTAAATCACGAATCTTGCTAAACTGGGAATCAAGGGAAGATGATGTTGATGATTGCATTGATTGACTGATATGTTATCGACAGCGGTAAAGGCAAAGACAGAAGATTTCTGGTGAAGTGGAGGGAGCTGCCCTACTCTGAGTGCACGTGGGAGTTCCCTGAGGACATTCCTGACGGGCTGGAAGGCTTTGAGAAGCATGTTGATGACTACTGGGCGCTCAGGTACCGTATAACCATGACAAGGTGTTCGTAGTGATGAGTGGTGATTATCGATTTGCATTTAAATATAGATTTTAAGACTTTGAACACAATTCAGTATTTGTGTATTTGGTGCTCTGGTATATTCAGGCTATATACTATCGGGTTGCCATTGCATGCTGCTGTAGCTACCATTGCACCAGTGTTTTAATGGCCGTTGAGTAGATTTTAGAGTTGAAATTGAAAAGGTTATTGTTGAATATAAATATGTTCAATGCCAATCGATATTGAATGATTATTTAATTCTTAAAGCTTAAGTTTAAGATATTCATTGATTGATTGGACGATAAGGCGTATAAAGATGCGTGATGAGAAGGAACTGAAGCGTGTTGAGATACCGAAGAAGTCGCTGCTGCGTAAGAAGTTGGAGAAGCAGCCAGACTATATTGATGAGACGGGAGGCACGCTGCACCCCTATCAACTGGAGGGCTTGAACTGGCTGAGGTTCTCGTGGTCTCAGGATACCAACACTATCCTCGCCGATGAGATGGGTCTCGGCAAAACCATCCAGGCCATCAGCTTCTGCTACTCGCTGTTCCGTGAGGTAAGTGTTGAGTTTAACGTGAATGCTGTAAAGAAATACTATTTATAACATTCTAAGTGGAAGTAGTTGATATAAATTTACTAGGAATATTTAGGAGCAATATTTAGGAACAAGTACTAGCAGTATTAAAAAACGATTAAGTACTTATTTGATCGCTAGTTAAATGTAATGGTTGCAGTAAGAAACTAGAGTCTTAACTGATTTTTATGACATAATAGAATGATAATAAAGTAATAACATTGGATTCACATATCTTCTGAGCTGCGATGTGAAAACTGAATCTGCTGCAACTCTGCTGAACTCGTATGAACTCAGCTAAACTCATATGAGCTCCGCTAAACTCATATGAGCTCAGCTAAACTCATATGAGCTCAGCTAAACTCTTATTAGCTCAGAAACTCTTATGAGCTCAGCTAAACTCATATGAGCTCAGCTAAATTCCTATGAGCTCAGCTAAACTCATATAAGCTCAGCTCAGCTAAACTCATATCAACTGAGAATGAGCTCAGCTAAACTCATATGAGCTCAGCTAAACTCTATGAGCTCAGCTAAACTCATATGAGCTCAAATGAACTCATATGAGCTCAGCTAAACTCATACGAGCTCAACTGAACTCGAATGAGCTCAGCTAAATCATATGAGCTCAGCTAAACTCTATGAGCTCCGCTAAACTCATATGAGCTCAGCTGAACTCATATGAGCTCAGCTAAACTCATACGAGCTCAACTGAACTCGAATGAGCTCAGCTAAATCATATGAGCTCAGCTAAACTCTATGAGCTCAGCTAAACTCATATGAGCTCAAATGAACTCATATGAGCTCAAATGAACTCATATGAGCTCAGCTAACTCATATGAGCTCAGTTAAACTCATATGAGCTCAGCTGTGTTACTGTGAAAGGAGAATTAAGAGCTGCTGTGTGCAGTTGCTAATTATGATTTAGAATCTTTGTATGTGAAAAGTTTTATCTCAAAGCTTGTCTTAGGCATTGAATCTGTGTCTCAGGTGCTGGTGGTGCTATGTTATGTGTCTATGTGTTTGTGTGCAGGGATTTATCACTAAACCTGTACTGATTAGTGCACCTCTGTCTACAGTTGCTAACTGGGAAAGGGAATTTGAGTTTTGGGCTCCTGACATGTACGTTGTGACTTACACAGGTGGAAAGGACAACAGAATTGTGATCAGGTATGTTGTTTAATAACGTTCATTGTTTTTTACGGTGAAAGAGGCAACAGAGGTGACTTGCTATTTTTACATAACTTTATCTTTATTAACGTATTCATTTGCGGGGGAATGCAACTGGACATTAATTTTTGTATTTGTTAACGGTCCTCATTCTTTGAATTTAAATAATTTTTGTAATTGTTTAACAGTCCTCATACGTCTGAATTTGATTAATATTTTTCTTTTGATATTTTGTTTGCTATAGGGCAATTTAACTGTTTACATCTCTTGCACCTTCAATAACTTGCCTCGTGGTAATTTTCTCTAGTGAATTAAAGCCATCATTTTCCTGTTCATTACGGGTATTTTGTTTCAAGAAAGGATATTAAATGCTTCCTGCAGTGTATTGTTCAGTGTATTGTTCAGTTACAGAGATAGATGTTGAAGAAAGATCATTAATCATTTGCACTGTGTTATACAGGGACAGGGATTTCTGCTTCAAGGATGGCTGCTTCTATAACACAGCCAAGCCGTGTCGTATGCGTGAGGGGTTCAGACCAAAGTTTGACGTTCTGCTGACCTCCTATGAATTTGTGAGTATGGACTACGCCACACTCGTCTCCATCGACTGGTCTCTGCTTATCATTGATGAGGCTCATCGTCTCAAAAACAACCAATCCCTGGTGAGTTATTGCACTAAGTGTTTTCTTAGATTTAAGTATTTGCTTGTTTAACACCTGCTTAGTACCTTTGTAAATGTAGCCATTTCATCGATGATTGTTAGTATTCTATTGCCATCTCTCAAAGTTATGTCTTTGTCACTTAACTAGTGACAAGCTGAATGTTACCTGACTGTTATCTTAACCTATTCTAGCTGAATGTTATCTGACTGTTATCTTAACCTTTTCTAGCTGAATGTTATCTGACTGTTATCTTAACCTATTCTAGCTGAATGTTATCTGACTGTTATCTTAACCTATTCTAGCTGAATGTTATCTGACTGTTATCTTAACCTATTCTAGCTGAATGTTATCTGACTGTTATCTTAACCTATTCTAGCTGAATGTTATCTGACTGTTATCTTAACCTATTCTAGCTGAAGAGTGAAAAATATTTGATTGTGTTCATTAATTATAATAATTATCAGTGAAACACTTGAGATTTAGCAATGACTATGTACATATGTAGTGACTAGTTAGCAGAGATTTATAGACGCAAGACATTTTTTGTCGTGTTTGATCTAAATTTAAATTGAAGTTAAATTAAAGAGAAATCTTTGTAAAACTATAGTTTTTGCATGATTAGATTATAGTAGACCTAAGACAGAGCCCAAGTAGAAGCTGTTTTTTGTTGTCTAGTTTGCCCCTGACAATGGCTTCATTTTCTTCGTAGTAGAGGTGCAAGCTTGTGTTGAGGTATTTAAAAAGCTGGTGAAGCTAATGTTAATGTTAGTTTCCTCACTCGAAAGCGATGTCAGTATTGAACCCCGCACATACCACTAAACACATACCACATTAACCATTTGGTCGTTAAATTGTTCGTTCATTAACTTGAAAGTGACTGAGTAGTAGGGATATGTACATTGAACTTGTTATATTAGCTAGAAAGAGGGAAGTATGATTGATATTGTTTTTGTTTTGTATTTATAAGTTTTTCCGCACTCTGAGTGAGTTTAAGATTGGCCACACACTGCTACTCACTGGAACTCCTCTACAGAACAACCTTGAGGAACTCTTCAATCTACTCAACTTTCTTGAACCTAACAAATTTGTGTTAGTTTTCAATAAATTTTTTGAGTCCTGCACTTGTATATAATGTTTTGTTGTATAATGAAGCATTCAATATTAATATTTGTGATAGAAAGTTAAATGGTTCTCTGTATAATAACGTATGCTTTTGGTAGTTCAGTATTATACTTCATTCCCCTTAGTTATAACAGAAAAATTGCTGCTTTGCTTATCAAAATATTTTCTCATATTGTGTCCGGATTGTTTGAAGAATAGACCAACCGGAGACTGCTTATGTTTTATACGGTGACACACAAAGTAAAATGGTTCTGTTAACTTTCAAAACTCCACGCTTTTCAAGACTTCTTGCTTATCTGAAATTCTTCATCGCAATCGTCCCTAATATGTACTTGTTCCATCGATGCCAATTTTCTCTCCCAAGTATTCTCACATCATTTGACATATGTTAATTCCCGTATGAGGCACCCACGATCTGGACCTCTTTACCTACTAATCGCAGCCCTTGTTCCTCTCTTTCAACTTTCTCTGCAAGCTTGAGACATATCTCTTCCCACCGTAGACCTACTCTACCTTCCTGATCAATTTTTGATCACCAGACCGACTTTCATTTTAAGTTTAATTTTAAGTCTTTTCATTTTACTTCTCCTCAGCACATTCTTTTGTGGATTGGTGTGGGTGAATGGATCTGTAGTGATGTGTGCTGTGGTGATGTCCTTGACATCATCCTTGGATGAGGAAAGGGTTGTTAAATCTGTAGTATTCATATTATTCATCATCATCATCTTCCCTTAAATCTCAGTTTAACCAGGGTCGGGATACGAATAGACAGTTTATCCATTCGTTTAAGTTTTTGTAGCATTATTATAATGCGAATTATTATTATTTTAAAAAGTTCTTTTTGATTGAACTTAATGTTTAAATATTGAATTGACTTTATTAAATGTTTAAATATTGCCTATGTAGGAACATGGAGGAGTTTTTGAGTGAGTTCTCAGAGATCTCTAAGGACGAGCAGGTGATGAAGCTGCACGACATGCTGGCTCCTCACATGTTGAGGCGTATGAAGATGGACGTCCTCAAGGACATCCCATCTAAGTCTGAATTCATTGTGCGCATAGAGCTCTCTGACATGCAGAAGTACGTCTATATATCTAATTTTAAATACCTAAATGTAACTAAATTTATTACTTGAAATAAGTTTACATTATCACTACACTAACATAGCATTACAGTTGTGTTTATTTATTACATGTACAAATTTCTAGTGTGCATAGTATAACAATTTGAAATAAGCTAACATTATCATTACTATGACATTACTTCTGTAATGGCTAGTGCACAAATACTGGAAGTAGTGTAAATCACTTAGCAGAGTTTCAATTGTATGTGTTTAAAGTTAATACATTCAGTATGAGGCTTCAGAACATAAAAAATTGTGTGTATGTAATGATATCTTTAATTGCAATTGTGAATTTTATAGCTGATTTGTCACACATCCTATAAGAGGGATTTTAATTGCTCTAAATGTTTGTTTCTGTATGTAGAAAATTCTACAAGCATATTCTGACAAAGAACTATGAGGCACTAAATGCTAAGGGCTACAGCAACCAGACGTCTCTCATAAACATCATGATGGACCTGAGGAAATGCTGTAACCATCCCTATCTCTTCCCTGGAGCTGAAAAGGTAAACTGGCTGTGGCTGTTAAACGTTTTCAGTTGTATTCGTATATTTTATTGTGAAGTGAGGCATTCACAGACTATGTTATCACTTAATGCTTTGCCTCGTTGATGTCTGGCTGCAAAATCTCACAAAGAATCCTGCAGCAACTGATTTTGTCCTGGATGCTGCGACCTTTAGCCTGTGGAGCATCGCTAGAATGGGATAATGATGGTATAGGACCTATAAGATTGTTCACTGGGATATTTGATGTTAGTCATCATATAGTGAGACTTCTGCTCAAATCAAGTTGCTATATTTCTTTTCGTCTGTTTCCGATTGCTTTATTGAACTGTTCTTTAGTTGATGCCTCTTTACTATGGGATTAACTGTGACTATAATTATTTGCACTACTTATAAGGCTTACTAACCAAAGACTATTTCCTTCTTAGAAATGTCAGTTTTATCTACTTATTGATAGGAAAACGTGAGTTTTTTAATTCAGTAATTATGTTACGTCACTGAGATCGCTTTCCATATGGGGAACGGGGAATCTGACGTTTACATTAGCTGTACCAGCTGTAGCTGTTAACATTATTGAATTTTGAGAGAGTTGCGTATGTTTTTAGACAGTCTTTAGTTAATTCTAGACGTTTAAATCGTGTGTTAGGACGCCCCGCTGACGAGCAGAGGTACATACGAGGGTCAGGCGCTGATTAAAGCCAGTGGAAAGTTTGACATGTTGGGTAAGATGTTGAAAATTCTCAAAAGAGATGGACACAGAGTTCTTATCTTCTCCCAGGTTTGTAAACTAAGTATTGTATGATGTTCATTTGAATGAGTCTGTACATTCGGATATTTATAATGTACAGTATTAGAACTATGATAAAATCTTTTTTGAGTATAATAATACATGTACATGTGTATGTTTTCTATATTACTGTATATTTGATTTACTGAGACTTAGACATTCTCATTAATATATTTTGTCCAGACCTCAAAAGATTAAACCAACAGAAATTTGCAAATATCGTAAGAGGCTACTATACAGAAACTGGGGAGAGCAGTGGGAAGCTACCTTAGAAGCAATATTTTCTCTAACTTAAGGCCAGGCTAAGGTTTAACAAGTGTTTAGGCATTGCTATTGTGTCAATAAGATCAACCTGTTAATCAACGGAGCATAAACTGTGAATAAGGAACCTAGAACCTGAACACAAGAGACGGAGATTTGCTTTCATCTGTTGTATATCAAAGGTTAAAACCTTCGATGTTGCTGTGGCATAGCATGTGCTGCACAGTTTAATGTTTGTGATCTACAGAATCTGACTCTGGGAAGGTCTGTCTCTACAGAACTTCTGGCTAATTTGAATGTATAATGTAGGTACTACAGATACAAAATTTGTAATTGCTAACAAATATAATTCAAACCGCTCATAGCTGATCCTGTTTCTGAGCCAAAGTGGAAAAATTTGGAAAGTCAATACAGGCGTCTTCAACTATATTGTAATAATTCGATGATAAGTGAATTATTAGCATAATATTATTATAAGGTAGTGAAGCAGCGGGTTGGAATATAGTGTGAAAGCAACAAATTTAATTTTGCTGTACAAATACTTGAAATAGTTTCTGAGAGAAGGTTGAGGTTTTTAGGTCATTTACTGAGAAGGTCTGAGGATAGATACGCAAAGACTGCTGTTAACTGGAAGCCAACTCAAGGAAAAAGGAAACGAGGAAGACCTAGAAGTACTTGGCTAAATACGATCAACAAGGATTTGAGAGCATTAAACATTTCATGGGAAGACGCTGTGAAGAATGCTGATGATAGAAATGAATGGAGGAATGTTGCCACCCTATGTTCTGTACAGAACTCAGGAACTGATGATGATGATGATGATACAAATACTTAGTCTAATGTTATCTTTTAAAAAAGTGGCCTTTTTTGGTGAACCTATTGTATAATGTAAATGTTTTGAATATGATTTAGATGACGAGGATGTTGGACATTATGGAAGATTTTCTGAGTTGTCATGGTTATGGTTATGAGAGGATTGACGGAAGCATTGCTGGCAGTAAACGCCAGGAATCTATCGACAGATTTAACAGTGAGTACTGAGTAATTGTCAAGACTTAGACAGTGACCGAGAAGGGTTTAAATATCTGCAGTTGTAATCATTGAATGGATTTTGTGCATTATGATTTACATCTGTGTGAATCTTTCTAGTGTAAGGTCAAAAACTGAAAAATGTACCTACAGAAACTAATCTGTAGTTTCTTAAAATCGACATTCCAACATTAGAGTACTATGTCTAAAATAGTAGTGAAGAATAATGCTCTATGACAGAAGGAAGATGGTTTCTGTGCGAGGCTGTTTTTGAACTTTGACCGCTTTGAACACCATGTTGGACATTGAGAACACCATGTTCATCTACTGCATGTTGAAATTTTAAGGCAATCCATTAATTTAGCCATTTAAGCATGGAAGTCATGGAGATGTTGTTGGTGTTTCTGCAGGTCCAGAGTGTCCTAACTTTGTGTTCCTGCTGTCGACGCGTGCTGGGGGTCTAGGGATTAATCTGGCCACAGCTGACACTGTCATCATCTTTGACATGGACTGGAACCCTCACAACGACATCCAGGCGTTCAGCAGGGCTCATCGTATTGGGCAGAAGAACCAAGTGATGATCTACAGATACGTCTGCAGGAACACTGTCGAAGAGAAGATTGCTCAGGTAAACCCGAAAAGCTCTGTTTTGTTTATTGGACAAAAAAGTTGGCAGACAAATCTTTAAGAATCACTGTTCACTGTATGTATGATTTATAAATAAGGAGAAGTAACAAATGAGAGCCGTATCCAAAGTTACCTCCTCTTGCTATAAACATTGTGCTGAAGAAAAGTTTAAAATCAAATTATATCAGACTAAGTAGATTAAATCTATTAAGAAATGTAAATGATTCAGTCAGAGAGTTTGGATTGCTAATTTAGTCTTTCTTGCTGAATTTACGAATGTATTCTTTACGTAGTATTGCAAGCATTTGGAGAGAATAAGATTTAGTTTGCTTTGTCGTGGGGGTTTGCTGATATATGGTGGCTTTTTTACTATGCTGAAATTTAATTAAAGCCGGTAGATTGTTTAAGCATATGTTTGTGTATGATGTTTTGTACTTGTGACCCCATCATCGTCATTCTATAATCATTGTGAATCATTGTGGGCACTTAATAGTTACAGTTATTTTTGAATTTATTGATTTTATTGTATATTCTCTCTCTCTCTCTCTCTCTCTCTCTCTCTCTCTCCCCCTCTCTCCCTCTCCCTCTCTCTCTCTCCCCCTCTCTCCCTCTCTAGTGTTCTGCCAAGCGGTATGTCCATGGTGCATATTCCTACTCATATACTGCTTTCACGCTCCATAAAGGGCACACCATCGTTTAACTAGTTAATCCCTTCACTAGTGGCTATGCCTCTTCCACACCTAAATGTAGCCTATAGCTTGGGAATAATATGGCTTCTGATGTGTTTCCCGTTACCTTCCTCATTTCTATAATGGATTAACTGCCATTTAGTCCTGGGGAAATATTTCATGGTGATGTGGGTCCCTCTACCTTCCTAAGCTCCTGCCTTTGTCGCCTCTTACGTACAAGCATTTGCTCTTATTCTGCTGTGATGCCAACTACGTCCGGGCTCAACACTGGGATTGTATATTAAGTGATACTGAAGTATATAAACAGATTAACGTATACTGTATTGTATATTAACATTGTGTTTCAACTTTCAGTTGTTTTTATCCTGAGCATTATACTCTGATATGTAGACAGAAGATGATGTATTTATTATTATTTGTAAGTGTGCAAGCAAATGATGTATTGTATATTGATTATTTTATGTGAGTGTGCAAGCAGAAGATGATGTATCGTATATTGATTGTTATATGTAGGTGTGCAAGCAGAAGATGATGTATTGTATATTGATTGTTATATGTAGGTGTGCAAGCAGAAGATGATGTATTGTATATTGATTGTTATATGTAGGTGTGCAAGCAGAAGATGATGCTGTCAGAACTGATAGTTCATCGAGGTATGGGCAGCGCAGCTAGCACTGAGAAGAAGGACTCTCTGACGAAGCAAGAGATCAGTGATATCCTCAAGTATGGAGCGGAGAATTTGTTTCAGGATGACGAAGAAGGACAAGGTTGGATTGAATTACTGTACTCTAGTTTTCTCATTCTCGTTTACTGAAGGAGGATAGTTTACTACCTCCCTTAGTAAACTCAAATTCCTCTTACTATAAACGATATAAGAAATAGGAAGAAAAATTGCATATGATGCATTCTAAGGGGAGATAGTGTAATAAAGGAAGTCATAAGAGAAGCAGAGCCAGGCCGAGATTAGGAATACTAGATAATTTAAAGATCCACTCATATCTGGACATGAAGAGGAAAACGAAAACGGAGAAGAGTGGAAGCATTAAATACCATATACCTGCCAGTTGGCAGTGCACTAAGAAGGAGAGAGAGTTTTTATTTCACCTATTTGTCTTACATTTAATTATTTGTAGTAGAAATTAAGTGCTATGCTTTCGTTGAAGTTAAGTATAAGTATCATTACTGTATATAATAATTAATGTGCCAGTTTAGCACACTCCAGCATCTGATACTTCTGGACCAATATATCCAGGAAGTATCAGATGCTAGTATAACATCAGTAAACGAATAATGGTATATATACTTGTATACATGTAAGTGATCAAAGAAGTGTGAAGTAGCACAGTAATCAAGCTGACGTGCCATGGTCTGTATAGAACAATGTATATTCTGTTCGTGCAATAGCTTTTCCTTTGTTGAAATGGATGTTATCTTTTACTTTATAGTACCAGTTTCAGTGGCATTATATAGTTTAATACTGTTGAATGTCAAACTAGAAAACTCTGATGAATTTATTCTATTCATTAAATGTCCACTGCATTGGCATTTCACAGTTGCATTATAAAGCTAAATTATGGTATCATACGGGATGCTATCAGAGACAGCCTTGCGGATATTCGAACTGATAGCCTCCTATTTCCTAGGCTAGTGTACTATCCATTTGTTTATCCAAAGAGCATTGTTTATGAATGAAGTTGAAATGCTACATCTGATGTTGTGTCAGACTTGACTGTTGGTTTTGTTAATGCAGGATTGTTCAAGACTGAAAATGTTGAGATATTTTACTGTCCGTTGATGTTGTGTTGATACAGTGGTGTACAACAATGAAGACGTGATGATGTACACTGTTGAGTGTTGATGTTGTGTTGATACAGTGGTGTACAACAATGAAGACGTGATGATGTACACTGTTGAGTGTTGATGTTGTGTTGATACAGTGGTGTACAACAATGAAGACGTGATGATGTACACTGTTGAGTGTTGATGTTGTGTTGATACAGTGGTGTACAACAATGAAGACGTGATGATGTACACTGATGAGTGTTGATGTTGTGTTGATACAGTGGTGTACAACAATGAAGACGTGATGATGTACACTGATGAGTGTTGATGTTGTGTTAATACAGTGGTGTACAGCAATGAGGACATAGAAAAGCTGTTAGACAGGAATCAAGTGAATGTGGAAGAGAAGGACAAGGAGTTAGGTATGAACGAGTACCTGAGGTCGTTCAAGGTCGCCAGTTATCAGGTCAAGGAAGACACGGCCACTGCTGACAGTATTGATATGGTTCGTTAGCTCTTGTTACTGTTCTTATGTAACTGGAATGGCTTTTAGAATACTCGCTACTTATTGCATAGTTTCTTATTTAAACATACATGTATATTTTAAGCAATGGAAGCAACGATTAGTAGATTTTAAGATTCCTTGGTTTGTTGCTGGTTAAATTATTGTCAGTGTCTCTTAGTGCACTGCCTACAGGCAGGTTCATGGTACATAACGCCTCCACTCTTCTCTGTCTTCTGCCTTCCTCTTCATTTCCACATATGAGTGGGTCTTTAAATCATCTAACATACCTAATCTCGGCCTGCCCCTGCCTCTTTTTCCTTCCATTCTACCTTCTATGACCTCTTTTAATAGACCTTCCCCCCTTAGAGTGTGTCCTATCCATCTCTTCTTCCTATTTCTTAATACATTTATCAACTGTCTATCTGTGCCAACTCTCTCCAGGACTTTCTCATTTGTAACCTTTTGAGTCCAGCTAATCCTCTCCATTCTTCTCCAAATCCTCATTTGCAATGCCTCCAGTTTCCTAATATCTTCCTTTCTTAAGGTCCATGTTTCACATCCATATAATAGCATGGTCCAAACCAATGTTTTCACTATCTGTATCTTTGTGTCTTTCTTTAGACTTTTTGTTAATAGTTCTTTTCTACTACCAAAGGCCGCTTTTGCTTGTGCAATCCTACTGCATATTTCTGTCTCACATTTCCCATCATCGGTTATAGTATGACCCAAATATTTGAAACTCTTTACTTGTTCCAATTTCGTACCATTTATTGTGATATTAACTTCACCTTTATTATTGGACACTCTCATAACCTTCGACTTTTTTCTATTAATCTTCATGCCCTATCTCAAAGCCATATCATTCAGCCTATCCATTATCTTCTGCAACCCAATCTCGCTGCCCGCTACCATTCCTTGGTCATCTGCAAATCGTACATCTTGTAACAAATTCCCTCCTACTTTTATTCCTTCTTCCATGTCTTCCATGGCTTCCTCCATCATTGCCTCAGCGTAAATGTTAAACAGCAGCGGCGAAATGCTACAACCTTGTCTTACTCCACGTCCTATTTCACCTTCTTCTGAGTATTCTTGTTGGATTTTGATTACTGCTCTTTGATTCATGTACAAGTTCAAAATTAGTCTTCTATCTCTCCAGTCAATTCCTATTCTTTTTAAGATATTCATCATCGTTATCCAATCAATCCTGTCAAAGGCCTTCTCGAAGTCTACAAAGCATACAAAAACGTCATTACCATATTCTAAGCTTCTTTTGCAAAGAACCCGTATTACTCTTATTGCTTCTCTTGTGCCGCATCCTTTCCTAAAACCAAATTGTGTCTTGCTCAGTATCATCTCTGCTTTAGACTGAATGCGATTATTTACTATCTTTAATAAGATCTTCGTTCATGAGGTATTAAGCTGATTGTTCTGTAATTCGAACACTCCACAGCATTGGCTTTTTTGGGAATTGGAATCATCACTGACTTGGTAAAGTCGTCTGGCCAAATACCTGTACTGTACACTTCCATACATACTTCCATTAACTTTTTGAGTGTTTCTCCTTCCAACATTTTTAAGAATTCTGCTGGGATTTCATCTATTCCGGCTGCCTTTTCCTTCTTCATACTGTTAATTGCAGAATAAATTTCCTTCTTCATTAAATCGGGGCCCCTTTTATCGTCTTCTATGATATTCTCTTCTTCTATTTTAAAATCTAGTTCAAGAGGATTTTAAAATAGAAGAAGAAAATATCATAGAAGTCGATAAAAGGGGCCCCGATTTAATGAAGATGGAAATTTATTGTCAATGTATTATTGTTTAAAGCTGGTCTGCTACAGACTGATTTTGCAAACTTATTTAATTACAAAGTAATAATTTAGTGACTTTCAGTAGGTGCTTTGTTATTTAAAATGTATAGTCAATTTTAAATCATGGAGAGCATAACATTGGAATCGTGTGGAGGTTGATTGTAAGAAAACAAGAGCTATAATATGTAGTCAGATTCTCTATGGTCCAGGGCTTTTTTATAAAGTGTTTTAAGAAATAGGAAGTAGTGATAAAGAGCACAAAAGAAAGAGTTTTCAAAAATTATATTTGTAAAATAAATTGTAAAATTTATGTCTGATGTTATCATTAAGAGATCATTGTTGTTGTTGTAGTCTGAGCAGCAGGATGATGACGAGGATAAAGAGGAAGAGAACTTTGAGGACAAGTCGAAGGACAACGGGATGGAGACGGACATGGAGTACTGGCAGAGAGTGCTGGGCTCAGCCTACAATGAGCACGTCGTGCAGACCCTCAGGGAGCAGGAGGAGGTTGCCAAGACTCTGGGCAAGGGTAAGCGTGTGCGTAAACAAATCAACTACGCTGAGAAAGAGATGATGGAGGCTCTCAGTGAACAGCCTAAGGTAACAGTAGCTCTGAAGCTTCATTCAATTTCTTTATCTGCTTAACTTCTTAGTCAACACCTTAAAATAATAATATAGTTTAATGAAATGTCAGAAATTTCATCAGAGCTTCAGATTGATTTCAATTTTCGAGTAGTTATCAGTCATGGCTATGTTATTACCTTGCCAGTTAAGTTGTAGTTCGGTGCTGTAGAAAGTGTTTAATTCTTACATTGTCTCCTTTCTACATAATAGTTTATACTTAGTTAGCATGCACTAGTTTTGCTGGTTTTAACACTTTATTTCAGTAGAATATATTGATGTTATGGCGTCGACTTAAAGTGGCATTTCCAGTTTATGATTTTTCTGTTGCAGTAGTAAAACAAGTAAAATAGCAATTACTACTTTCATGCTAACTAGGTACGTCATGTAGCTCAGTAGTATAAAGCTAGGCTCTTATACAAGAGGTCGCTAGTTGAAGACTGCATTGTAACATGAGTTTTCCCTTCATGAGGGGCCTATCCAGTTGTACACACTTGATGATGTCAAGTCGAATAATAGTCGAGCTTAAGGCTTCATTTGGCATTAAGATCAATCTGTGACAATGCCCATAAAATGGGGTTTAACGTGGTGTTAAATAAGTGTTTTATTTCATGCTGACTCAGATGTACTGTTTTTATTTATAGAGAAGAAAGCCGGCTCAGGAGGAAGATGTAACATTCCAATCAGATTATGAACCATCCAGCTCTGATGAAGGTTTGATACTTGCTCCTCTTGCTAATCTTCTGTGCATTTTAGTAATTCCTAAAATTGAAAAATTGATGAAATTGCTTTTTGTCTGTTCACAGCACAGTTGAGTTTATTGTTGCAAGTACTCTTTGTTATTAATCGTTTCTGCATAAGATTTCTATCGCAGGCGGGCATGTCTTGGTTTTAACAGTAGGTGTTAATGCGTTATTATTATTATTATTGCAGATTATGCAGGATCAGGAGCCGAAGAGGAGAACGGTGAAAGACGGAAAGGTACAGTTTGCTTGTTGTATTTATCTTTACATTGATGGTAAGTAATCTAATGAAGTTGAGATATACAATTATACGTGTATGCCAAATGGTAACTGTACTTTGATCTAGTTGCTAAATCTGGTGATCCTAAATTTTCTGATGGTCCCAAATTATCAGAGTGAGTTGAGGAAAGCACTTATGCTAGTTCACATAAGAGGCAACCTAAGAAGATACTGCTATGGTAATATGCTATGATATGATATGGTATGGTGATATGCTATGGTAGATACTTTATGGTCATTTGAGTCATGTTATGATTTCTGTTTAATAGTTCCAACTGGTAGCTCATATTTTCTACCTGATAATATAATTGTAATAGGCATGAAGTTCCTTAATTGATAGCACCATCTAGCTATCTAGCTCTAGTGTTTTAGTCATTGCTTTTACTGATGCTTTCAACTGTTAGACTTCAGGGGCATTTTACTGATATTTCCATTTTTCTAGTTTATAGAAATATATGCTGTGAATGCATATACTGTGTAATTGATACACAAAATGTTTATAAAGGAAGAAGCTAGGAGAAATGTACTGTAGATCTTGACATTTTTGGAAGTATGTTAATTAATTTATGGGATACTCTGATTGAAGAACTATAACATTTTGATTTATTGTTAATAAATTCTAATTTATATATGTAGATGTATATCTAGCTGGCACTCTGCGTTGTTTGTGTTGTGAAAGCAGCCGCGAAGCAAATGAAGCCGACTCAGCGTCAGCAGCCTGTCAGTCTGCCAGCTCTTGTTGAGCGCACAGGTGACGGGCAGATCCTTGTGCTTGGGTTCACTGCACGACAGCGTCGTGCTTTCCTCGATGCTGTCATGAGATATGGCATGCCTCCTTCTGATCCATACAGATCTCAGTGGTCAGTGTTATTAATTAATTATTACGTGGATGTGCAATTATGTGCATGCAAAATAGTCATTTATCAGTACAGTTGTGTTCAGTATTGCAAAATAAAAGTAACATATTCATTATAAAGCTATAGCCAAGTTTAACACCAGTTCTCTATTTCAATGACATGTCAGTGATGGTATTTAAAGCATCTCATTATACATAAATTGTGCTCTTTAAATACAGAATTATAAAGTTTTATCATTGATGAAAGCTTGTCATGTTTATGTTTTGCCTTTGCTTTCGGCAAATTGGCTTTTATTTTTGCAATATTTGATTTGTTTTCATTTTCCTGTAATATTTCTATACATTTTTTAGTTATGCTATATACAATGCAGATCGTTTTTGTATAGAAATGTATATATTTCGATTCTGAATTTCAAAGGTCTGTCTTAATGTGTTGTGTATGTGTGTATATGTGTATTATAGGTTGGTAAGGGACTTGCGTGGTAAGCCGGAGCGAGTGTTCAAAGCTTTTGTGTCGCTGTTCATGAGACACCTCTGTGAACCGCTGGCAGAGAACGCAGATAAGTTTGCTGACGGAGTGCCTCGTGAGGGTTTGTCTAGACAACACGTGCTCACTCGCATCGGCATCATTGCTCTTATACGTAAAAAGGTTTGTCCTCTATTAACAGCTTTTTGCTAAACAAGCTAAAGAAAACTAACATCTTCTGTGACGTTTTTGAAATTACAGCGTATGTAGTTTGATTAATTGTCTAAAGTTTTACACTAATTGTTATGATTATGTTTCTAGAATTTTACTTGTTTGTTGCTCGTGTAATAATTAATTTGTAAAAGACACCCTTCCTGGATACACGCTTTTCAGTTGGTGTTTAGTGAGTGCAATTTTCGTTATATCTTTATAATATAATCACACTGATCTACAAAAGAAATTTAGAATGCACACAATGACCTAGAGTACCTTTGGTAAATCTTATATGCTGATTCCTAATCTGATGTCCATTTGTCTCTATTACTATTATTATTTTTTGGTGTTTTAATTTTATATTCAAAATAATACTAACAGAAATTAATAGTACATATTTGTACATAATTCAATAGCACTCTAAACCAAATTCTGATTAGCACTAACTGAAACGCTTGATAAGGGCATTAAAAATTAAAATTACAAATCTAAAATAAAAGTCCAGCTTTAAAATATATTTACACTGTTACATATAATGTACACTACGGTCTCTTAGATTCTGACTTTCGTTTATGTTCTGCTGCCGGATCATCATGATACAATGCCCAACTCTTTGCACCATCAATGTCGGCTAGCTCTGAGGCATTCCATTTACCATGATATCATGATTCCATGACTGATATATCCTGATAGAATCTTTCTTCATGTTCATCACTAACATCTCCAAGGTTTCTTGAAAGAAAGTCAATATCCAAGAAGTGTATTTTTGTTGTGTTGTTCAAAATTTCGGTAAATATTGCAATTGCAAAAAAGAAATCATTTAAACGTACATAATTTTATCAACAAAATGTATTAATGAGATAGTGAGAGCTATATTCTGTTTAAAACTAGTCTCATCTCATTTAAAACCTGTGCCTATGGGAGACCTGTTGACCACACTCGTGAGAAGTCTAATTGATTGCTGTTGAGATTGTATGGATTTTATTTTAATGCAGGTGGGCAAGCTGCTTAGCTTCTTATTGTACAGTGCTTTTGATATGTAGTCTTCCTACTAATTGTATCTTCGCCTTATCGCCAGTTTATGTTGATCAGCTGCTTATAAATGTGTTTTAATGAAATTTTACTGCCAGCGTGCCTTAAAGTTACATCAGATTTTACGTCAACTTGTGACATCTTCTATTCGGCTAGAAATTTTAATGCCTTTAATCAGATATTTCATTTAATATTTCCAGTTATTTACTAATAAGCTGTGTTACTCTCTGTTAGGTATATATAAATAGTGGCAACATGTTTTATAGTTCTTTGAGGCAAGGCAAACGTCCCTGACATTGCCTTATGGCGAGGAACCGGACTTTAAATTCTTATGGATTGATTGATTGAAGTACAAGTTTACATTTGGTGCTGTTAATATATTGAGTTATTTATTTTAAAAAATTTGTATTTTGATAGGTACATGAGTTTGAAGATATCAATGGAACTGATAGTATGCTTGAGTTTAGAAAGCCCACTGCTAAAGACAACGCAGTTGTAACTATTGCTGAAGTTAATGAGGATAAGACAAATGATAAGCCTGACGAAACTAATAAATCATCTTCAACTGAAGTGCCTCCAGGCGAGAGCGAACCAGCTCAGGATCAAACTAGTAAGATAGGAGCTGCCAAAGAGGACTCAAAGTCAGAGGATAGCAGCGCAGACAAATCTGACCAGAACAAGGATGAAGAGCAGAACAAACTGTCAGACAATAAGTCAGAGGAAAATGTGCAAGATAAGGATGGATTAGAAGAGGCAGGAAATGTAGAGAAGATGAATACAGATGATGCAGAGAAATCAGCTGATACCGTCAGTTGTGCTGACGAGAAGACTAGTGAATCGACCAATGCCGCAGATACAGCATCTAGTGTGGTGAGGGAAAGTAAAGATGAAGAGAGCATGGATACGTTAGATGCTGAACAGGCTAAGGAGAAATCGTTGGAACAAGAGAAGTCTGCAGAAACCGATTGGTCATCTGAAAAGGAGAAGGAAGATCCACCTGCAGAAGATAAAGCAGCTGAAGAGAGAAAAACTACAGAAACTTCTGAGGGGTCAACGGAAGAAAAGAAGGATGAACCGGAAGGTAAGGCCAAGGAGCAGTGCATGGATGTTGATGAGTCATCTCCAGAAAAGCATTCTGAAAAAAATAAATCTGACAGTGAATCTATGGATACTGCTAAAGAGGCTTCTGATGATGTAGAGAAACCATCGGATGAAGAAGTCAAGGAGAAATCAGCAAATGGTGATAAAGAGAAATCAGATGAGAAATCAGAAGATAAAGCAGATGAGAGCGGAGATAAAGCAGGTGATAAAGCAACTGATAAAGCAAGTGATCGAACAGGTGAAGGAGCGAAGACTTCAGAAGAGAAAGGTTTGTTGTGGCTCTCTAGAGATATATCATTAGAACCGTATGTTATATAATCCTGGAGGCATAAATCAAATATTGGTGTTAGTCAGTTGTCGTTTCTTAACTTGTAATCTCAATCCAAATTCTTATGTAATGTTTCTATTTAGAATGTAGAGATGGTTAAGACATGCATTAAACAGGTTTATGAGTTTATTAAGCAAATTGTAACATCATATCACATCATATTTTACATAAGCCCCGTGTTGAGCCCGGGTGTGGTTGGGATCAATGCAGAATAGGCAACCGCAAACAAGCTACCGCGTGTAGGTAAGAGGCGACTAAGGCAGGAGCTGAGGAAGGTAGAGGGGACCCATCTCACCATAAAATTTTTCCTCAGGATTAAATGGCATAAGTAGCGAACTATATATATATAGCATCCATTATAGAACTGAGGAAGGCAACGAGAAACCACCTCAGAAGCCATATTATTCTCAAGCTATAGGCTAAATTAAGGTGTAGATAAGGCATAGACAAAAAGATATGAAAAACGTAAAGAGATTAACTCGTTAATCGATGGTGTGCTCTTTATGACATGGGAAATGCCGCATGTGAGTAGGAATAAATACCTTGGACTTGCACTTGGTAGAGCCCTAGAGAGAGATATTTTACATCAAATTTCACTTCATTTTAGCATCATTTCTTTAAGAAATACTGTCAGAGACGATATGGCTGAAATTCGAACCGATTCCTGCTTCTTAGGCAAACGTGCTATCCTCTCGGCCATCCAGCCAGTTTAAAACATAAGTACATAATCTTATTTCGAAAGTACATAATCTTATTTCGAAAGCTGTACATCAGTATAATATATAGTTGCTGTTGTTTGTACATAATCTTATAAGTGTGTATATTGTGTCAGGTGTGTTACTGACGTCTACGATGTCGGCGTCAGAGATTTCCGCAGAGCTTCGTAAGAGATTCTGGATTGCTGATGGAGGGTTCACTGAGCTGCACACGCTGTGGCATATGGAGGAGGCTCAGCTTGTGAAAGGCTGCGAGCAGCAGACGTGGCACAGGAGGCATGATTTCTGGCTGCTTGCTGGTGTCGTCACGTATCCTTTCAAATCACATTATATTACAAAATTCAGAATATTATAGTTACCATTTGTTGTTTATATTCTCTTGAGTGTTCTTTAGTCTTAATTATCAGAAGTTAATTGTGCCAATTTTATTCCTTGATATATTTAATTAGTTATATATATAGTTATATATTTAGTTACATATTTAGTTTCATAACAGTATACTTCATCATTTTCATGTAGTTCTTATTCAAGAAAGTGTTTTTTAAGTTAGATAATCTCAAGTAATATTGAGCAGTCAGCAGCAATTCAAAACTTTATTTTGTTTGAATCGTTTTTATTGAACTCCTGGTCTCCTACTGTTGTGATTTTGAAACTAAATGTATAATATTATCAATAATAATAATAATAGTATATAACAACCATAAATAAGCGAAAGACTTCTTTTCTTTTGTTACAACTCTCCATCGCATTCCAATGTTAAAAACCCTGTTTGTTTAGATTTTTTAAAACTATTTGCATCACTTTTATTAAACCACAAGTTTTTACGTCTTTGATAATTCAAATCTCCTAATAAAATAATAAAGAAAATATTAGTATATAATAATAATTGTTATTGTATTAACAATGGTAGGCCTAATTGCTGATATAACAGACTACAGTACTTCCTTCTCCTTTATCATCAACATTTTCTTCCAGCCATCAGTTTTTCTTCATTTATTATATTTTGCAATTGAAAGTTAATGATTGATATTGGTAACCTTCTTTAACCGCTAACTTTTGATGATGATGCTGATGATGATGCTGATGACTACAGTCATGGCTATCGTCACTGGCAGGACATTCTCTCAGACCCTCGCTTTGATCTCATGAACCAGGCATTCAGGACTGACAGCGAGCGCACTCGTAAAGCTGCATTCCTAAATCGACGCTTTCAGGTTCTCCTGCATTTCTGCTGCTGTGTGTTTGTTATCGTCTGTTGAATCATGTATAATTTTCATTCCTTTAAGTCCGATTGACTGTAATGTCCTTTCCTTTTGCTAGTTAATTAACTGGAATTAAAGGCTATAGAATAAATGTTTATAGTCTTTACTTCTTGGATTCTATGGTAAGGCCACTGACATATAAATGCAGTCGATAGAAATGGATCTGATGATTTTGCTGTTAGATCACGTAACTGCTATTAAGAATGAACAATTTGTATCAATGTACTAATAAAAGCAGTTGTTAGTTGTAACATAACATAAACAACAATTTTTTCCATATTCTAATTTGATACCATGGCATCAACTAATTAATCAATTTGAAATTATTGGTATAATAAAACAGCAAAGTATCCATCTTTCTGTTTGAGTAATTGTTTCTGATCAAGATTTTATGGTGCAGTGTTATATACAAGCAGCTTGCTGGATTGTTATTGCTTGCAATGTATTTTCTGTGAGTCATGTAATGGTTGCTGTATATCCGAGCGACTGGTCTCTGAGTGACTGAACATCTCCTAACTTACATCTGCCTTGCTTAGGCCTATTTAAAATTTTCTCCACGAAACTCGTAACTGATTATAATGGCACAGACTAGTTTTAGTAAGATAGCAATCAGGAGGTGATTGATCCTGAATGAATAGCATGGTTGTGTGTCTGTGGATAGCTGCTGGAGCAAGCACTGGTGGTGGAGGAACAGCTGAGGAAGTCTGCTGCAGAGAATGGCGCTGAGCTGGACATAGCTGCTGCAGCTGCTGCTACTGCTGTCAGTGACGACAAGAAAACGAAGCCCACCAGAACTGATCAGTGAGTCTTGAGTCTCTGTCCTCTCTAATCTCAACTAAAGTCAATTTTAGATATTTTGGATGCCGACTTAGTTATGTGTCCTGATAGGCGTCTGCAGATGTTTTCTTATTGTGCCTGCTAACGCCGTCACGCCTAGGATTAATCAAAATTTCCTGCAGTAACTGAAGCAGTTTTGTTCAATATGACTAGCTTTAAGTTAGTATCTAAAGTTACCTTAATTTCTAAATAGCAGTGATATTTTGAAATGTTAGTAAGCTGTAGAATAGAATTTTGGTAATTTATAGTGTAGTAGATACTGTTTTAGATAATTGAATAGATCATACTCTCTCTCTCATACTATATTATTATATTTTCTATATATTTATTTTCTATATATACAGTATATCTAATATTTTATACACATACAGTGTATTATGTATATACTTTTATATATAAGTATATACATAATACACTGTATGTGTATAAAATATTAGATATACTGTATATATAGAAAATAAATACATAGAAAATATAATAATATAGTATGAGAGAGAGAGTATGATCTATTCAATTATCTAAAACAGTATCTACTACACTATAAATTACCAAAATTCTATTCTATATATATATATATATATATATATATATATATATATATATATATATTGTGTTTATATATGTATATTTCAGTCTTAAAACGTTGGATGAGCTTGCTACAAACTTAAAGAAACTTGGTCAAGATCCCAACAAAGCCAAAAGTTCTAAGATGAATAAAGGTTTGTTATTTGTGTGTGCTACTGTATAACGTATGAAAGTATAGGAAAGTATAGTCTCTTATTAATGCTATCGCTTTTATCATATTTATATCTGTGAGAGGTTCTGTGCTAGCTTGAGAAACCTGCCATTAAACTACTTTTATTGTTATTGTTATCTTTGGTGTAAGTGCGTAATTAGATATACAAATGCAACAAATCAAATATTAGCTAAGTTGCGCAGTAACAGATGATGAGAAATGTGAGATAGTTATGAATAATGCAGTGTAAAAGTCTCTAGTCAGAAGTCGTTGGTAGCAAAAAGGAACATCTAGCTAGAAGTGTTAGGAAACAATATGAAGGTAGAATGGTATTTAGACTTCACTCTAATATTCTAATGTACATGTACAGTATATGTGAAATATTAAGAAATAATTGAATAGAAATTTGAATTAGAATTTTAGCAATAGAGAAAGTCGTCTAAGCTATAATGAATCTGCAAAGTGACATACACAGAAGTACTTGAGAGGGTTAATACAGATTAGCCGATTATTGTTGATTTGTTAAGCAATTAGCGGACGAGCAGGATAGGACGTGTTTAAGGGGAGAGTGTTTTTGCTAATAAATATGACAATAGGAGATGCGAGACTGAAATAAAATACTGGAGTGTCCTATCTGAAGAGTTCTTTGATAAGAGGAAAGAACTATTAACAAAAATTTGAAGAAATCCTCTAAGATAAAGATAGTCGTAGACTTTGGTTTGAACCACAGTCTTGTATGCCTATGAAGCATGGACGTTAAGAAAGGAGGCTATTCGACAGCTTGAGGTACTTGAAATGTGACCGTGGAGAAGAATGAAAAAGATTCGGTGGGCTGACAAATGAAGAAGTGTTATACTGAGTTGATACTGTTAGACAACTGATAAATCTGTGAAGAAACGGGAAGAAGGGCATGTTAATCGAGGAGGTAATGGTTTGCGGTAAGAGGTACTAATTGGAAAAATGTGAAACTTTTGACACAAATTTTAGATGATTTGTAATGCATTCGCATTTGGATATGGATGGAATGTAGATAGTAGAAATATGCTATGTACCTCGTCTGGAACGCTGAGAGAGAGATAGGAAGTAAAAAAGAAAACTAAGGTTACGATCGAGGAAGGACATTGAATTATTTGATAATGTAATAGTTTGCATACGAAGAACCAAATGGGGGATACAGGTAGATGCTGTATACGCTTTTGCCTTACCACTTGGCTTAATGCAGTGAGTAGGAGTGACATGTTTATAATACTACATCGAATTATGTTTTAATGGCTATTGTTAATGCTTTTAATTAATACATTGATACAAATTGACTAGTTTATGTTTATTATAACGGTTAATAGCCTTGGATTAATTTTTTATTTAAATCTCAACTTTAAGCACATATTTCATCTATCTGTTGTTCTTCCTTTCCCATATCTGACAATTGCGTCAAATTTGTAGGTCACTTGATATCAATTCTGCCACCTAATTACTGCAGATAATGCGCTTGTCCAATCTATACTTGATTACTAACCCAGCATTTTCCCGGGCAAGCTAAAAACTTTCTGCCGTAGGTCAATATACTGACCATCTTGTTTCTGATCTTGAACTTGCAGTGTTTTGATCCTGCATTTTGAGCTCTTGCAGTCTTTGTACACTCAGTCATCATCGTGTGGTTGCTTGGCGTCTGTTGATTCCGAGTCTGCTTGAGAAGTCCCTGATTTTGCCTTACGGTGATGAACTGGACTTTACATTCTTACTGATATGATTGATTGATTGTAAATGAAATTACTGGAGTGATGTGTTTACTAAACATTGCAGTGTATGGTCAGATCACGGCACTCGTTAACGATATCAATGACATGTCTTATACTAATATGCCGGCTAGTCTGGCTAAGGGCTACACACCCAAGACTGCGAATGTGGTGCCTGTGCCACGTCAGCAGGTGCCGATGAAGCCTGCGATGCCTACAAACCCGCAGTGGTCAGGCTACCGACAGGCTGGTGTACCTGCGCCAAACAGACCCATGTACACACATCATCAACAGCAGCAACCCCAGTTTCATGGATATCAGGGTAACTAGCCTAGTAATTCGTTTATTGTTTGCAACCTTTTGTCATTTCATTTATAGAGTAAGTAGATAATTAATTATATTGAAAGAAGATTATAGTAAACAAAATCTTTCCTCTAGCATTGCAAGAATGAAGTCTTACACTTGTGATGGAAAAAAATATCTGCAGTCTCTTGTCTGTAACTGTGGCAATTGTTAGCCAATGTTTAAAATTCTGACACGAAATAATCAGAAGGTTGTTGTCAATAAGATTAAGTCGAAATTTTTATGAAATTGTTTATCTTGACTTAACTGACTATTGCTGCCAATAAATGCGGCAAATACATTATTCAGATGCCGCTAATACTCTGAATATGTCTAGAGTCCTCTTTACTTAATGACAGTTGTATTCTATGACTGCAGTAGTAATGACAGAATCTCCCTATATGTTGTATTGTTTTAGGACTGTACGAGTAATGACAGATACATCTCTATATGTTGTGTTGTTTTATGACTGCAGTAATAATGACAGATATCTCTGTTTGTTGTATTGTTTTATGACTGCAGTAGTAATGACAGATATCTCTATATGTTGTTTTGTTTTATGACTGTACGAGTAATGACAGATATGTGTATATGTTGTGTTGTCTTATGACTGTACGAGTAATGACAGATATCTCTGCTTGTTGTGTTGTTTTATGACTGCAGTAGTAATGACAGATATCTCTATATATTGTGTTGTTTTCTGTTGTTTCAGGATCTCAGATGCAGCAGAGGCCGCCAGTCGTTGACAAATCCAAGAATGATGTTATCTGTATTGATTAATTTAAGCATTAAGATAAAGGATTTGTGGCTATTAATTATTAACTGTATTTTGTTTCTGTTAAGTAAGTGGGCAATCAATGCAGTCGAGGTGTAGTTAGTTCTGTATAGCATCTTTGTCTTGTATTTTCTCTATGTTTTGATTCTGATTATACTGGTCAGGTTTTGTATTTAAGGAATTAATATGTGCTGAGTGTTAGTAGTTTCAATGCCGTATCGCATTTTTTAAAAAAGCTGGTAAAGTGACGGACGAGCCCAGAATTTGAACCCCGCACATACTGATCCGCGGTCGAACGTCTTACCGACGTCGCCACTGGCTCCAGCCAGTGTGAGTATTTTATAGTATGATTTAGAATCAATTCAGTACAGATGATTCGGATGGACATTCCTACAGACTAAAAAACAGTCGCTATTTAAGGTATCGCATTAATTACTACTGTCCTTCTAATCATCTGTCAACAACAAAGAGGACTTTAAGATGATCGTTTTTGTCATGTCTTCAGATGCCTGTGCTGCCCTCAGGTGCCTGTGCTGCCCTCAGGTGCCTGTGCTGCCCTCAGGTGCCTGTGCTGCCCTCCTCAGGTGCCTGTGCTGCCCTCAGGTGCCTGTGCTGCCCTCAGGTGCCTGTGCTGCCCTCCTCAGGTGCCTGTGCTGCCCTCCTCAGGTGCCTGTGCTGCCCTCAGGTGCCTGTGCTGCCCTCAGGTGCCTGTGCTGCCCTCAGGTGCCTATGCTGCCCTCAGGTGCCTGTGCTAGGGACTCATAATATGACTCCTTAATTAATGTCAATCATGAAAATTGCTTTAATATACATATTACAGAGACTCAATCTAGTTATTTTTCCTGTCGGTCTACTGACGAACAGCTGGTGCAGAAAAGTGTATGATATTGTTTTTCGTTATATTTTATGTAGTGAGAATTGATATAATAAATAGCTGAATAATAAATGAAAAGTTATTAAAAATATGCGTGCCATTTGTCTCTAATTTGAATACCGTGTTGTTGTGAGTTACTTATTTTTGTCTGATATATTTTATCTAATTTATTTTATTTTATCATTACTTTCTTTGTGATGCACTTACAAGGATAAAACGAAGATACTACAGTATATTATTAGATTTGAATTGGAAATAACCATGAAAAACTTGCAATTTCAACTAAAATGACAATTCAACTAATGTGAATTTAGTAAGTTGTAAACTTTATCACAAACTTGTATGTTGAAGTTATAGCGCGTACAATCATTCTGCTTGGTTATTCCACTGATACTGATAATTATAATTGGTGATGGACTTATTGATGTAATCTTTTTTTAAGCGATGGAGTGCTCTTAAAAACGAGAAAGCAGAAAATGATAGAATTTTCCTTGGATCTGCAATTTAGCAAAAATTTAGAGAAATTTTCAAGTAGATGATTTTCAATTATGTTAAACTCTTATTTTAATAAAGTTTGAACGTCTAGACCATTTCTAGGATACTGTTATGTTTGTAAAATTAGCTTATTTCCTAGTAAGCAGTTATATTCTGGTCAGTGGGACGTCCCTGACATCATCCTTTGATGAGGAAACGGACTTTAAATTTTTATTACTGTGATAATAATTATTATAGGCCAATGTTAGAATTCTACAAAGCAGAGGTGTGGAAAGGGTGTGGGGGATTGAAGGAACGTTAGACCATGCACCATTTTCAACATGAGCAGGGTTAAACCCCTTTGGAATTGAGCATGGGCCTTTGAGCCCATGCTCAATTGAGCCCATGGAATGCACTTCACTCATTAAGCCAAATTTAGTTTCAACTATACTCGTTACTCTGGACCTAATACTAAAGGTTACAGACCTGCTAATCATGTGTGTACTCATACATAATATCTCTCTCTCAAATAGTGCCCTGCCTCATGGCATATAACTCCTTCACATATTTCTATGCTGTATATTTTTCTTTATATCAATCTATGAAGTAGTTATCAAATCATCCAATATCCCAAGTCTCGGTCTTCCTCTAACTTTTTTCCTTCCATTTTACCATCAATTACCTCTTTCAGCAAACCATTCACTCTCAGCACATAACCCTTCCAGTTCTTTCTATTCACGTATGATATTATATTCATTCATATTCATATTATAGGACTTGCAATTCCTCTTTAAGCTTAATGACGCCGAAGAATGATCGGTATATTTTATTACAGATGTCTTTTTAAATGTACTTTTGACTCCTTTATTGAGTTAGGATTAACTGCGGAGACAGTGCAATTTGAAAACTGCGTTCATTGTCAATACATCCTTGAACAAATTAGAGCTAGCGGAAGATCTGTGGTGTCTTCATTTTTCTGTGCAGCATAATCAATTGACAATGCAATTCTGTGAATTTTAGGACAAATACTTGTTTTAAAGTGAATTTATCTTGTGTTCCAATCACTAGCTCTTTTAATTAAAGGTGTTGCTAAAATGAACCATATACATATACAAATTGGGACTATCTTGAGTACCCACATCTTATTTTATTACTGTTAACAATCCTGTTGATTATTTGAATGGTTAAGGATTTAGCCTGTGCCGATGGTTTAATAGGTGCCTATAGAATAATTTTCTTCACAAATCTGTCAAAAATTAATTAATGTTTCACATAACCTAACAACTATTTTAGGCAAATCCAACCCGGTGAGCAGAAAGAAGGTCCAAATCGGTGCAAATTCCAAAATCTTGAAAATCTGTCAAAGATAAAGGTAATGAAAGAAAAAGAGGTTAAAAGTAAAGCTAAAGCTAAGGTTAACGTCAGTTTCCTCTGACGGTTACCGTCTGATAGCATTTCACGTAGCCTACACTGGATGGAAAAGGTAGATATTCAACTGACTATGGAACTGCTCATAGAAAAGCAAAGGCCGATGTGATTTAAACGAAGACCTACAAAGAGTGGATGGAATAGAATTCCAGATCTGAGATGCAGCATGCTGAAAAGAACCATTAGATAGCTTAGAGCGTGAAGGCAAGCTAGGTCTCAGAAGAGTAATTAATTTAGAAGACCGAGTAATATCAGTCTGCATTAGGTCTACTTAAATGAAGTGAGAAATACAGTATTATCCTGGGTTGATCGTGGACTTGTACGTTTACGAAGCAGTTTTGTAATTGATACTCTCTTTAATTATTAGCCAGTGCAAAGACCTTTAAAATAGGCAATATGTGAAAACTAGGAACTACAAAATATTGCTCACGTAAACGAATTCAGAACAAACTGCAGCCGCTCTATCTCACAGCCAGGGAGATTTAAAAACAGGGAATTGCAGTAGTCCAACCTGAGTTGCACAAGAGCTACACCAATTGTAGCAGCTGTCTCACGTGACAAATATGGACGTATTCGACGAAGATAGAGGATATGGAAGAAACACGCTTGTGAAGTTTTAGTTATGTGTTCGTGGAAGGTTAGGTGTTTATCAAGGATAGCGTAACAATCGGATTTCTCACTGAAAAGAGGGTGATATTGTAATGCCTGAAGAAAGCAAAAGAGATCCAATTCAGCTTTAAAGGTTCTTTTTGAATCTGTTGAGGTGTCCAAGGCAACAAGAATTCAGTCTTAGATGGATTAATTGCTAAGAAATTTAGCTGACTAGTGCTAAGAGGATATAGACTGAAAAGATTGCTGCGAGAGGACTTAGCGTCAGAACAAGAGTAGGGAGAGAAACAAGTGTATAGTTAAGTGTCATCAGCATAGGGCCTATAGTTCATGATCAAGAGAATGAGAAGAGAACAAAACGCTAAAATAGCATTTATAACTAAACGCTAATAGAGATAAAATCGATTTTCTTTCTCTCTTCAGTGCACTGCCAACCGCAGGTTCAAGGTACATATTCATACACAATGTCTGCTTTCTCGCTCCAAAAGAGATTAAAAAGTTAATCCCTTCACAAAGTCTGTGCCTTATCCATACCTTAGGTAGCCTATAGCTTGGGAAAAGCATGGCTTCTGAGGTTGTTTCCCGTTGCCTTCCTCTTTTAGATGGATTAATTACCATTTAGTCCGATTAATAAACGAGAATTACAGAGCTTAAACGTGTGTTACCGCCTCTACATTGATTTGGAGAATTAAATATGCTTGGCACACTGCATGTAAAGTGTTGCTTTCGCACTATACCAGTCAGTCTGTAACTTATATTTCATGACAGACTGGCTCCATTGAAAAAGTTCACAAGTACTGCTTATAACCGATATATAACAAATGAGGTGCATAAATGAGTTAGCCTAAATTGCTAAAAAGTTTTGATTTATGAGAAATGAACTAGATGACACTTCAAGCACATGAGGCTACTAAATTGAGAGACATAAGGGCACTTCGAATCGATAAAATAATGCTAGCTTTTCTTCGCTTAGCGGACTTAAAAGCTGGTTTCATTATACGTGCAGTTGGTGTAGCATTAAGTAAGCCTGGAGGACTTCACTGTCCCGTGTCCGCTGATCATCTGGGATTTTTCCATTAACCGCTGACAAGCTCTGTCGCCAATCATGATATATTGCCTGGCGGTAAGAAACGCTGCGAGCGTTGCTACGATGCGTTCAATTATAAAACCTGCTTGTGTCGCAAAAGTCCATCGCATCCTTCTACGAAAATGATGTCTAATCAAAATGACTAAGTACTCGAACGAATTTAGATTAAAGCATGTTTTTTGACACATGCGAAGGTAATTAACTTATTAATAGTGTATTTTTTCAGTATTTGCGCAATATTTTAGTCTATCAAAAATTAGATGAGTGAAAGAATCAGTTTTAGATTTTCACATTAAAATGTCAATCTGTTTAGATTCATGTTACGCTAGTCCAGGTTTTTGGACGGGAAGCATTCATGCTCCTTTGAGATTCTAGTTTTCATTCTTGGCGTTTTTCGCCCTACAGATCGTAGTATCGATTTTACAGAATTGAAAGAAAAGTTACTGTTAATTGACGGATCCTTTCAAACTCTCAATTTTGTCAGCAACTCTTCTTTTATTCATTCAATAGATCGTTGGTAGGCAGAGCCCATGCGCAGAAGTGTTGTATTAACAATGAGTCACGCTTCCTCAATTGATTGATTTCTGCCATTCAAGATCAGCGCATAATGTTCTGGGTAGTTCTATTGATCGATGGTTAGAGTAAACTGCTATAAATAGCTTAATGCCATAATGAGGGTTAGAATTATAGATCCCTGAGATGTTTAACCAATATGAGGATCAATATGAAGCTTGCGGTAGGTCTTCGGTGTTGCACAAGTGTAGCTTATGTGATTTAGGCCTAAATATATCTCTAGGTTATCCATATTTTAACGTGTTGTGTCCGGGCCACTGAATAATGGTCCTATCTGTAGTATACTACTCGATTCGTAAGAGTAGACTAACTAAACAATAATTGAGGAAGGTAAAGAAAATCACTTAAAAGTCTCTTTCAAGTTATCGTCCTATGGGCTATATTAAAGTGTGGATAAGGCATAGCCATTTTTAACAGAATGAATTCATGATAGTAAGGAACAAAAAATTCTGGCTGGTAACCTTATCTAGGCCCTATAGAGTTATGACAATCGCTATCTTTAAGGTGGGCGAGTTAATGAATTCAAATCAGATCTGAACCTTGAATTTAATATTAAATGCTTATTTAACGAATATTGTACGACCAATTGCCAAGTATAAATGTCTATGTAACCGCTATATGTCTATCTGCAATAGGCCTATCTGATGCTCTGGCATAAGTTCATTGAATTTTTATTTCTGATTAACCCAAGAAGTCATTTATCAACAGCTATATTTTAGTTTTCATAAAATAAGTTTAGCCTTTGTTAAATTGACGTTGACTGATGACAAATGAACTTCAGTTATTTGCCAGATGACTTCGACAAAAGTGACTAGCGAGTCATGACTTAATAGTATTGCAGTTCTTATGGTCTGCATCACTGCAGAGAAGAGTGAAGTAACTGACACCAGAATGATTGTTACCTGTATCGATTGGAAACTAACACAGAGAAATCGATAGGTGCTACTCAGTCAAAAGTCCCGGCAGTCTGATCGATGAATGCGTTTATCTACTGAGTGCTGCAGGCAGATCTTATGATACCGAGGTCACATCTAGTCAAAAAATAAAACTTTTATTTATTGTAACTACTTTCAGTGAATAGTTTTATTTTCTGCGGCGCTGTCTTTAAATTATATTGAAATTTTATGTCGAGCAATTTTACGATATCAACAATATTCTTGATATAGGCCTATGCATTATGCACGTATAGTAAATAAGTGAAAAAGAAAAATGGGAAAATAATAGGGAAAATAATAGGAAAAAAGGAAAAGTGCTAATAGGAAAAGTGCAATATCTATAGTCTTTTACAAAGAAAGTAATGCCAAGTATCCCGTGTATTGCAGTTCAACTGGATCTTGATCTTTTTAAGAATTCTAACATTTGCAATAAAACATTCGTCCTCAAAAGTTATCGTGCGCTGTTGGGAAACCCATTTCCCTTCTCCTCCAAAGTAAAAATTCTAAACTTCTTACGATCCCAAATCTTAACAATCATCCAAAAATCTTAAATTTAGTTCTAAGTCTTTGTAATTTACCAATGACATAGCAGGGCCGGGAAGTGACAGGGGACATGTTCTCAACTCCCTAAGACGGCATATGGAAATTGTATTGAGCACAAAATGTATGAACAAATTTTTTAAAGTGTGTGCCTACTGAAAAGTACCCCCACCCCAGATTAGAGTGCCTTCCCCAGGAACAAATTATGACCACGCCACTGGATTTAACGGATTGATGGATGAATTCCGCTGATTGCAAACTCTACCGTCATCATTCCCTAATCATTACGACATTCTTCTCCAGTCATTAATTATTTCAAAACACAACAAAAATGACAAAAGAAGACCTTTTCTTGGAACAGTTGAGGTTAGATTATAGTTATTAATGCATCCGGTAATCACCTCTGCGCAACAGCTCGTCTCTCTACCGTAGATATGTAGAATATACAAGAAATGCTGTGCACCGGCATAAGCACAAATAAAGAGAAATATATGCCCTACTCTATGTGAATTATACGAAACATACAAATGAAAAACAAAAGCATGTGAAATAGTTCGTACTTATTATTGCCCGAAGTTTCTATGCTCTCATTTTCTTTCCACCATGTATACTGTTTTTTATCATCATTTCACTTTTATTCAATCATACTAATACTGCATATTTTATTTGAAGGCTACCGATTAGATGGCCAAACGAATTACCATCCGAAGCTCTGCCAGACCGTTTCTATTAGTATCATTTTCGATACGGAAACAGACGTTAAACTTACTTTTTACAGCTTCATAGAAAAATTATTTATTTCAGGGCTAAAATGTAGACGTACATCATAATTAAGTAATCATTTATGATGACATCTTTCACTCTTAAAATACATGTTTAAATCGCGTAACAGTTTAGTAAATAAGAGCGATTCGAAGATGAAGTTTATCGTCAATTTCTTGTTTCAAGAGAATATCAGTGACAGAACGACCATTTAATTTAAACCTTGTATCTGATGCTCAAGCAGACATGAAGCCGGTCATCCCTGGTTTAAGAGCTTCAGGCTCAGCTCATCTTGCATGTAGGTCGCCTACACATAACTATCTTAATCATCCTTTCCTCTGTGCTTCTGGCTTTTATTTTGACTAACTCGATATGATACAAACCTACAATTTTCAACAAATCCTAGGATAGGTCATGACATATTTCATACAATGACCGTGCACCATATTTAGGCTCAAAAGGTGCAAAATATCGAGAATCTTTTAGTCGATCGGACTCCCATTTGGAATGTCTAAATAGCGTAGGGGTAACGTCATGAAGTTTTAAATGACAAATCTTGGGGTGAATTGAACCTTCGTGGGTTCGAATCCCGGCCGCGCTGATCTGAGAGTAAAATCTCAGACATTCATTGGACTGGCTATAAGAAAATCGGACTAAATTGCTTAACGGTTTAAACATGTGGTAATAAAAGTGATAGATATCAACACAGTTGATTATTCACTATAATGCGTGTTTACTTTTTTCCCCTTTTATTCTAGCTTGTTCTTTTTTTCATACGAATTTAGGTCCACAGTTAAGTATTTTATAATAAAATTACAACCAAAATTATTGTTTTATAAATCAGGTATTGACATCAAACATCAAAAAAATGTATCAAATAATATGTAGATTATTGAATTTTGGTATGATGTTGAATAAGCTGATTGCTGCTTTGTGCTCTAATGATAAAAACTCCAATAACAATATGATCACGGTAGCTAACCAAAGAAATGTCTGACATTATATTTGTCCAGTGTAGGCCTATATTATGATCAACATGAGACTCGATATTTGCAATGAATCATTATTTACTTAAAATCTGGTTTGCAAAGTCTCCGCCTTTCATTCATTTCTATCATTTTTCTCTGACTCAATTCTACGAAAGCTTTAAGCTGTAACTGGCTGTCAGATGCGGTTAGCTGACTTTTGTGATTTACAGATCAGCACGCAACTAAAACGAGAAACATAGTTCTTCCAATTCTGAGTCTAGAAGTATAATAGAAGATCTGCAGGAGCAACCTTTCTATTGAACAAAATCAACACTTGTTTAGTAAATCAGTGATTTAGATTTAGCTTTTCATACGAACTGAAGATCATAATCTTCTAAAACCAATTTCAAATAAAAAATCAGATAGATCAATGCAAGTTGATTAATATTAAAATATAAATAAAATTGTATCAATATATGAGCGGATATTTTTATTAATTGAACTTTATATCAGTTTTTTATATTGCTAACTTTTTGAAAATTGCATTTGAATTGCATTGCATTGCAAATGAAGGTGCAAGCTACGTCCTTTTAATTGAATTTTATCCTCCAAATGTTTTTCCTATAGAAAACTGAATTTATTACCTTAAATTCGCCTATTTCACTGCGTTTTCTTTATAGCAGTATTATCCATATTGTTAATACTGTGAAGCTGTAAATATACTGTATACTGTATATTTATAGCTTATTTATACGTTTTGTTTGAAGAACGTACAAGCTGTTCAATAAACTGAGTCAGTCTAATGATAAAATGAACAGCACGACTTTCCAAAAACGTTATGTTGTTCATGCTATATATGTAGGCCCTGTAGGGCCTATGCAATTTTTATAGCCATTTTATTTAATATAGACCTACCAGATTACTATTTCTGTATGTAATTTCTGTTTGGCAAAACACAGTGCTGAACATAGAGATAGTAATGGGCCGCATTGAATGATCGCCTTATTGAGGTGGAGGTACTTGTCTATTATGCGAGGCCGAAGCTGCTGGTACGCATGTGTTTGACACGTGTGTTATTAAAAGCATTTCTTTATTTATCTGTAGTTCTAAACAATTATATTTAAAAAGAAGCATTACAGATAATTCTTGTAAATTCAAACAATTTCTCAATATATAAACACAACAGACATTAAAACATAACACTAGTTGCATACAAGTGAACTTTTATAATTTGATAGTTATGAAATAGTTGAACTTGACACTATATAAATACATACTGGTTTTCTCTTTTTCGAGTGTAATGCTATGTTTAACGTCTATGAAGGAAGATTACTATCAGAGACAGTACTGTTAGGATTTTAATACGTTGCCTCCTCAGGAATATACAAGAATGTCGGCTATCTAAAGGTAAACTAAGCATTGATCTGTCACCTCTCAGGATGATCTGCTCTACATGTATATAAATTTATAGTCACTCTATACTAGTCATTTTATAACCATGTTTTTAAAATCAGGCCGTATGATGAAATAATACAAGTAATAATAAAACCCTCATTGATTGTCAACCTGCTACAGGAGTTTTCCAGTTTTAAAAATCAATGAACATTCTGATTTAACAGAGCCTGCATAAACGAGTGTATGAGTAGATCTAGCCCTGCTTTGCTTTACCTCGCTTTTAAACAGCGGTTACTAGTTTTTATTTCCGATGCTCCAGTTTTATACCGGAGACACTAACAAATTGACCAACTTTTAATTGTAGTATTATTATATTTATTAGTATTATTATTGTTATAATGATAATAATAATAATTATTATTATTATTATTATACTTATTATTATTGTTACAACCTATTGTTAGTTTTATATGTTTATTGTTATTATAATTTCTATATAGTTGAAGTTTACCTTTTTATTGTACAAAAAACTCTGGCCAGTATTCTAAAAGACTTTCTAATTAGCTTAGGAAAACAGTTTTTGAATTCCTTTCTTAGTTTGCTTAGACTCAGGTGAAAGATTAAATTACTGATGCATTTGAGAACATAATACAATATCGTGTCTTGTATTTAAGGTCGAGTAGGCAAAAACCTGAAAACATTTTCTCAATTATTGAGAGCCCCGATATCGACTGTTTTGCATAAGCAGATTATTTGACTCATTGCATTCATCTGCCACTCGACTCTCGACAACTCCTAGGCTTATCCGAAGTGGTTCCAGATCGACGGAGCTGTGTATTGCGTGACGTCTGCGAGAGGAAGTCTCCAGTTGATCCTTGCTGATAGACAGCGATCAGTCCCACTGATCCAATCAACCATCGCGGACACGATACCAAGAGCGTGTCCAGACATGTCACATTCTGATTTAACAGAGATCGTATAAACGAGTGAATTAGTAGATTTAGTCCTGCTTTGCTTTACCTCGCTTTATGTAAATCATCTAGTGCACAATATATTAGCTGCATGTAGAGCATTCAATTTTCATAATCATACGATATTTAGTTTATGGCTTAAGGCTTAAGAGAAGAGAAAATAAGTGTAAAAGATTAATTTGAACTAAAATGTGATATTTATCAAGATCTTCTTTAAGTTAACTTAAGACATCAAAGAGTCGATTTGCAATGAATGAACTATGATATAAGATAATTGTATCCTGTATCTAACTCTTGTAGCCCTGCATATGTCTGTTGACTATTTGATCCAAGTCATGACCTAAGCACACATCTTTTATAAAATTCGTTTAGTTCAAACACCAGAAGATCAAATAAAAAATAAACATTGCTACTTCGAAAGCCACTAGTCAATCTAATTTTTGGTCTATCTGGAGATCATAGAGCCAGGCCAGGGAGCCCGGGCCCCCCCCCCTTAGGCCCGACGATAAAAAATTTAGACTATATTTTCATTGTTTCTATGCAATTTCTAGGTGTAAATATGTTTATAGGGCGTTAGGAGGGGTTAGGGGGGTACAAGAGGGAACTCGAACAGTCCGATACCTGGAATTTTTTCAAATATGGGCCCCGCCAGGGGCCCATATAACGGAAGAGGGGCCCGAAAAATGTTGACCGTTTCACTAGCTCTCAATTTTCACTTTAGCCACTGTGTAAGAGGATAAAGGGTGTAAATAAAAAATGTGAACACTCTCCCGGAACAGTGAAGCAAACCGCCTTGGCTGGGATCGAGAGGCTTAAGCCCCCCATCTTCCGCCAAAATTAGGTCACTTTTGCAATTGGTCCATATCCTCTGAGTTTCTTCAGAGCCTCAGAGGTGAAAAAAATTAACCTACTTTTTTCCTAAACAAATGTAGGATTTTTAGGCATTTTAGGTTTTCATCTCACTTTAGTACGGGTATGAGGGGGGGGGAGGTAAGATACGGGGATATACTCACTCTATGAGCCGAGCGCAGTATGCTGAAAAATTGTGAGCCACCCCACACAGAATTTTTTCTGGTTGTGTCACGTCCCGAAGAAGGTGGGGCGTAAGCAAAAATGTGTACACTGTCCAAAAAAATTTTCGGCCCCCCCTTAAAAAATTCCTGAATCCGCTCCTGCATAGAGCAATTACATCATGCTTGATATCCATTAAGTTTTTATGTGACGTTCTCCATGAGGGGATAATGGTTGCAGGAGTAATCCTTGACCTGCGTGAGCTGCCAATACTCTCGTTTTCAAATAGATCCTCAGTTTAAATTAGCTCCTAAATAAACTACATAAGCCAAATGTTATGTCGTATGAGTTACATATACATGTAATTTTAATATTTTATTTATTTGATCATTTATCACACACATTCCAAATGAATTAGAAATGCTCAATAAAAGAATAGAAAAGCGTATATGAACTGAAATTAAGGCATTAAGGCAAATTAAGGCAGCGAAAATTAAGGCAATTAAGGCAAATTAAGTCACTTACATGTAAATATTCCGAAAAAATAAAAAATCGAGGGATTCAAATTGTGCAAACAAAGAATATGGGGAGTATAGCATGTACTTGATTAATGATGCTGCAAATTATATTTACTTCAATAAGTCGCTATGATCCAATTGAGAGTTCAGTAAAAACATAAAATACATTAAATGTTACTTGAAAATACTATTATTATGTCCCGTTATATGAATCTGTTATGACAATATCATGCTAGATGAGTGGGTGTCTTTTAACGATCATGAATCTCACAACTATGTTATATAATAAGAGATCTCTTATGATTATCTTATATGAGTCTCTAATGGCTGTGTCATGCTATTTGAGTCTCTAATGACCGTGTTGTGCTATATAAGTCTCTTAGAACTACGGCATGCAGTTTAACCTCTGCCTATCATGCTGTATGAGTTACCTCCTCTTGTATGCTTGGAGTTGTTATATAAGGTAGGCTTAGTAGGAATTTCTGGTTAAGTTGTACTAGTCTAGTGTGGGTAGGTAAGTGATAGGTTCAAATCCAGTGCTCTCACGTCACTGACATGTTTTCGAAATAAGAAACCGACGCTAAATTTGGCTTCTCTGACCTTAGTTTCTTGATCCAGGTCTAGTAACATTTTCGGCAGTAGCACTGTCAGGCTGATGAGGTATTAAGTTGTCGTGCCCTTGCAAATGCTTTAGGGTTATCCGCTCATTTAAATTACTTCAGTTTACTAATTAGTTTAGCATTCGTAGGAAGGTGTCTCATTGTAATCCTTTTACACGCAGCCTTTCTTCTTCTTTTTATTCAAATATGTTTCCTCATCCGCAACTGCTAGGCAACTAGCAAGGGAATGAGCAAACCCAAGTATAGTTGAAGTAGATGGTGTTAAGGTCATGGCAAGTGAACATTATCTTAATGGCGTTAGCTGTACCTCCCAGACAGAACATTTTAGAAATGTACTCGGGCTGGTCAACGATTAGTGCCAGTAGATGATTGATTGTATGTTCTGAAGTCTGGTTCATTGATAGCGAAATCAACCGTTGCTATTGTTGAGCTCCGATATATCAGCATTGACATCCGCTACTTCATGACATATGACATCTGCTACGTTATGTCGTATGACATACGTTACGTTATGAAGTATGACATATGTTACGTTATGTCGTATGTCATATGTTACGTTATGTCGTATGGCATCCGCTACGTAATGTCGAATGACATACGTTACGTTATGTCATATGGCAAACGTTACGCTATGTCGTATGACATCCGCCACTTCATGACATATGAAATACGTTACGCTATGAAGTATGACATCCGCGACGTCCTGTAGATCCTACTTTGTATTAACTACATTATTAACTACATTATTAACTACATTATTAACTACATTATTAGCTACATTATTATCACGGGCAATTTCGTTATCATATTAGTTATCATCATCTTAGCTCGCTTTCAAAACGCGATTTTGAGATAAATCAGACAATATATTTTCTAAAAATGTATCGTCCTAGTAAAAATTAAGAGCTATAGATTGGCCTATGCAGATATCCACATGACGATTAATTAAAATCGCCACCTGGCGCAAGTCGTACCTGCTTAGATATCAGATAACAAATCAATGCAAGGCTGCCGTACGAGATGTTAAGCATTAGCTACAGTAATAGCTTTTGCAATCCACCATTTTCAGTCAATATCTCCTTCTGATTTGGAATAATATTCCGTTAGAAATTCATAATACTAAATCTAGAAACTTATTCAATGTAAGATGCAAAAGCTATCTACTTAATATATTATAATGATTAAGATACATGTATTTTATTGTTTTAATTATTAATATATTTTTATTGCCTTTAGTAGTAGAAAAGAACTATTAACAAAAAGTCTAAAGAAAGACACAAAGATAAAGATAGTGAAAACTTTGGTTTGGACAACGCTATTGTATGGATGTAAAACATGGACCTTAAGGAAGGAAGATATTAGGAAACTGGAGGCATTGGAAATGTGGATTTGGAGAAGAATGGAGAGGATTAGCTGGACTCAAAAAGTTACAAATGAGGAAGTCCTGGAGAGAGTTGGCACAGATAGACAGTTGATAAATGTATTAAGAAATAGGAAGAAGAGATGGATAGGACACATTCTAAGGGGGGAGGTCTATTAAAAGAGGTCATAGAAGGTAGAATGGAAGGAAAAAGAGGCAGGGGCAGGCCGAGATTAGGTATGTTAGATGATTTAAAGACCCACTCATATGTGGAAATGAAGAGGAAGGCGGAAGACAGAGAAGAGTGGAGGCGTTATGTACCATGGACCTGCCAGTAGGCAGTGCACTAAGAGAGAGATATTTTATTGTTGACAAATATCATGATATTACTATCTTTACTCTGGTTGCTTACATTTTGGTTTACTACAATTTGTCCTAGTGTGTCTTTCATTTATTATTCTGTTAAATGTTATACTACTGTTTCTCCTACTTGCATGCTGGTTTGTTACTACTGCTTTTTCTGTAGTATTTCGCTCATTTTCTGTTGTATGTTTGCCTGTTCTTGTGTGATTGCGGACTATTAACTAGATAAGACATTTATACCCTCTTTGATGACCTTGTGCGTGTATGTGTATTTATGTGTACTATCAATAAACATAGTCTCTCTGTCCTCCATAAATCATAACTATAAAGCATCCTTTAGCAAACCATCCCCATATAATATGTCCTATCCAGCTTTCATTTCTATTTCTAACTATATCTGTTTACTGTCTATATGTACGGATTCATTTAAAAACTTCTTCCTTTGTAATTTGGTTGAAGAAATAACAAGGTGTAAATCATAGTGAAATTTAACAAAACAATGCATGCTTAAGTTGATGAATAATATGCAAGAATACCTTGTAGTTGTATTTTAATTATGATGTCTTAAACACATATTAAATCTCTAAATACAGTTAATCAATTTCTGTCTCTATATCAACTTTATGCCCTTAATAATATCTCCAAGTTCGTTTAGGAAAGCAGAAATTTCCAGACACCCGTCATAGGCTGCAAGAAATTGACATACAGGAACTCATTAAATTGAAAAGGAAAATGATGCTTTTTACTCAATTACTGCAAAAGTTATCTGATATCATTATATTTGCAAACAGTTGAAAATTATTGTTTGATTTTTTCTAAAATTTCAAATAAAATTTATTTACAAAGACAATAACTTAAAACTTTTTTTAACTGATCCAATTATTAAACTCGTATAAACCAACACTTACTCTACTCCAGTCACTTGTAGTTTAACATCTAGTGCGTCTAGTCATAAAGAGTTCCTTGATTTTGTATGACAATGCAACGTACCTTGCACGTAACTTATATTGCAGCAACATACATGTATATTGCAAGAAACGAAAGCCTTAAAAGCAAAATTGCAGTTTTGCTCTTCTATCATTTAGGTTCATAGTTCAGAATCCTGTTAGGCAGATTATGTATTTATTGATCATACCGTGATATTGATAATTTCCCCAGTTATCTAGCAGGTATTCATGATGAAGCAGCCTCAGCAATTGCCATGTTTTCTTCAGAATTTCACTTGTAATAAGCCTTTTTCTGATAATGGCAGTGGAGAAAACCCTGGCAAAATTAAACTTTTGGAATTGAAATGCTTCAGGTGTTTATAAATATGTGTCAGCGACACTTTCAACAAAGAATCATTGAAGGCCGTTTGAAATTTTATAATCATATTTCTTACCTATTAAGCATATATATGTCGACACGAATTCCATCCGTTTTCTCATTGATGGAAGGTCTTCAAGTACGTAACGTAATCATCATCTTACCTTTTATCCCAGTTTAGATAGGGTCAGGAAGTATAACATTATACAGTTAGGTATATAACACTTGGCTTGGCAATACTCTACTGCCATGAATTTGATGAATAGAGATTTTATATAACAACAAATTATAACTGTATATTTCTAAGATTTAATTTTTAAACGTATAAAGTTGAAACAGGTTACAAATAATTTCTGAGTAAATTTTGAGCTTGTTCAATTTGACGTCATTTCGAATAAAATGGTTACCTATACTCAAGATTGTACATGTATGCGCGCGGCGGCAGCTAAAAGCTCGTAAATTCAATAACCGAACTACATGTATTTACAGCTGCTTCAACTGATGCAGCCTAATGTTCAACAATCAGGCTCTCAACTAATGACTCTGAAAGCGACATGCTGACTATATCAAGACTTTAAGCGTTATAATTCTCCCGAACACTTGAATTGAATTTGAATATAGCTATTTGGCTCTACCACAATGGATAATTACTATTTATTCACGATTAGGAGTGAGAAATTTAGTTTAGAATCACTACAAACTAATATCAGCTAAACTGTAGCAACTGGCATATTTAGTATTTAAAGACGAGTATTTTTGAGGGCGACTTGAGTATTTGATTATTTTAGTCTATTCGACGAGACCAAAGAAATGGTAAGTTTTTAAACGTATTACACGTAGTAATTTCCTCTGATGTTAGGATAAAGATCTTAGATACCGTTGCTTGAAGAATCGCTAGCGTCGCCTCTGGAAGAGGAAATAGTCTTGAATACTTTATGGTCTCGTATGGCCTCGAGGTTGTACCTATAGACGTGGTAATATTTTATTAATTTTATTTATAATCAAAGTTAGTCGAATGTGTAAATTACCTTATTATTGAGCATTGAAATCATACATCCATTAATACCCACTTCGGTTTAAAGCACCACAGATGCATAAGTTTCGTTCGTATTATCGAATAGTTTTGATATTATCAAATTTATTAACGAAATATTGTCCTGCTTAGTTTAACCATAAACATTTCGCACCGTTATGCATCGCAAATGGTTGGAGCCAGAGGCGATAAGATATGTTGATAAGATATCCCACGGCGATTCAGCATGTGTGGGTTCAAATCCTGTGCTCTCCCGACACTGATATCGCTTTTGAGAGATGAAACTGACGTCAGCATTGGCTTTACAGCTTTTAAAGCACTCAATAGATCAATAGAGATCGCAGGTGTTATGTAGACATTTAAGTTTAATTAAAGAATTACACAGTTTGTCTTTCGTGATGGTTGGGGTATATCAGAAACAATTTGACGTGGCTGAAAACTAGTGTACAGAAACTTCGAAATAGGGAAAATAAATCTTAAAAGGAGATATTCAATTTATACTTGCATGCAGCTTCGCAGCTCATTGGTAATTCGCAATAGTTAATGCAGTGTGTACATTATATTTACATGTCGACATTTCCAGCCTTTAATGAGGTTTACCCTTCTTTCGTCCAGGCCACTACCGAATGGTTCAATCGTAAATTGCACTAGTCGTAAAAGACGACTACATAAGAAAAAATAGGGAAACAATAAGAAATCACATGAGAAGCCATATGTTCCAAGATAGAGGCTACATTGAGATTTGTAAAGAATTATGCTAGCCTTTGTGATTGTTAATATGTCTTGATCAACAGAGTGCTTTTCTGAGTATGAAAGCAAATTGTGAGTAAGAATATATATCCTTACCTTGGACATGGCAAAACATGAAAAGGAAAGAATACAAACTTACTACACTTATAAGATCACTGAGCTCTTGTATCTGATATGACTTTATATTGAAATCTTTAATTATTAACATAGTCTTCACTCTCTCAGCCTCTCCAAAAGATATAAAACACTAAACATTCATAAATTGTTAAGACATTTACCATCTTTATTCTATCAAAATTTTATTTATTTAATCCTTATATGTTGAAACAAAATAATCAGCTAAGCAATACTTTATGAATATGGTATCAGCTCTTATTGAATGAATACTTTGTAAAAGCTTTGTTTCTTTTGTTTGAATTCAGGCGGCGTTCAGAAAACTGCTGAAGACGAAGGGTAAATTGAAGCTGACTAAGGGCAAGAAGCACGGCAATGAGGAGCTAATAGATGAAGATCTGGAGCGTCGTAAACAGCAATGGCAGGTCTGTTTACGTTCAATCTTAATCAGTCTGTCTTATCTGTACCGTGCTGATGTATCTTTAGTACAGGAATGCTATATTTTTATGTGTCTTGCAAACTAATTACGCAAATATTTTAAGCGTACTATTCACTACTTGTGTACAATTTAAATCGTGTAGATAATCTTACATTCTATGACGTATTACATTCTATGACGTATTACATTCTATGACGTATTACATTCCATGACGTATTACATTATATGACGTATTACATTCTATGACGTATTACATTCTATGACGTATTGAAAGTACACGTCTGTGACATAAAACCTCACAGTCGTGTTCTTTCCTATCCGAGATCTTTGTCGAAATATATTGAGACCACTTCTACCATTGATGTTGCTCTTGTGCAATCCTAGATGGACTAATGCAATTCCTTACTTTTAAATCTTCTCAACTGCGAGAATGATAGGATGTAGTTGGTACAGAATTCTGTTGCACGTACAATAGTTACAATATAATAAAAATATTCTCAGGTGACCGCAGACTTCAAATCCTTGCACTGGCTCAAATTTAAGAAATACTGATTACAACATGCTTTCTCTGACTAATAAGCCCATTACATTTCTTCTGGGTAAGACGTGGAGGTATTTTATCCCCAGAATTATTTATCTTTGCAGTTAAAGATCTGTTATTAAACTAGAAAAAAGCTTAACTGGAATATTTAATCAACGACCCATTCTGCAACTCAATAAAGCACTCAGACGACTTGGTTTTGCTACTTCAAGACTTCCAAAAATTCAATTACATACGCATCGAACAACTTCGTGCCATTGGTTTATCAATCAACGGCAATACAACTTTATCAATCAATCAATCAATCAATCAATCAATAAGAATTTAACGTCCGGTTCCTCACCATAAGGCAATGTCAGGGACGTCTCTTGCAGACACTACAAGATACAGAGATTTATATTCGTATTAACCTAGGACATTCATTTAAGCTTCATACATTTTAATAAATAGTAGACACGGGTTTGAAGAGTCATGGATATGTATTTAGTTTGTGTGTAGTTTCTGCTGTTACTTCTGCAAAAAATAGGAAACAAGAATTCTTTCAGGCACTCAACGTGGTACTTTCAAGAATTGACAGTTTTTTACCGGAGGTGACAATTTACTGATTGAACTGAACTGCACTGTGGGCCTATATTACACTATGTGGCTTATATAGTGTTTAGCTGTCTATGTCATTGCCCCGCAACATCGAAAATGCTTACACAAAGATTTATACTACACTTTTGCATTCATTAGTTAAAAAAATCATAACGCAAAGTCAATACTATGGGCATCTGTAGTTATTAATTAGCTGCAGAACTAAAAGTTGCATATATATGATTTTAAATCTTTTTTCTAACCATAGTTACATTGCACTTCACAACGTTCAGTATTATACCTACGAGATGAACTAGCAATTCGTCGAGCTTAATTAATTAATCATGTATTTACTACACTAGGCTTTAGTGACTGTAATGATTGTAAAGTAAAGTCACTCACTGTTATGACTGATATTACTGATCACTATGCTAACTTATTAATAATTATATCGGGACGTAAGCAAATTAAATACTGTGATAGACCGTTTATACGAATTTATAGAGGAAAAAATATAGAAAAACTTGCCTATCAGTTGCAAAACATAGACTAGTCCCTCATTTACAATTTTAATGATGTTGATAAATCTATAACGTTTTTAATCAAAACCCTAACCGATAAGGCAGAGGTCAATTTTCCCTTGATCAAATGCTCCTGTAAAAAACTAAAGGATAAACCTTGGATTACAAAGGAGCTTAAAAGCTGTATAAAAATTAGGAACAATCTATTCTACAAATTTAAACAATCCCAGGACAAAAATGACGAAGTGGTTTATAAAGCTTATCGGAATAAGCTTGACAAGAGGTTGCGCCACTACAGAGTGTCTTTTTTATCATGATTTACTTAATGATAAAATGAATTCTATAAAAAGTATTTGGAAAACACTAAATTCCATTTGCTTCTATAAACGCAATTCCAGTAATTCATGTATTAAAACACTAGCAATAGATGAAGGAATCACCAGGGACAAGGCAGAAATGGTTAACGTTTTTAACAATTATTTTTCTAGCATAGGCAGGAACTTAGCTTCACAAATTGCCAGTGTAAATCACAGTTACAAAAAATATCTTAATAACAGTATATCTTCTTCATTTTTTATGAAACCTGTCTCAACAAGCGAGGTTTTCAACACCATTAGTTCGCTTAAGAACACCTCTGCAGCTGGTTCTGATAACTTAAACACCAAGATTCTAAAATTATCTGCACAGTTCATCTCAGCACCTTTAAGCCATATTATTAACCTATCCTTCCAGGTAGGTCACTTTACAGCCAATTTCAAAGTTATCCCAATACATAAAAATGGAAGTCTGAAAAATAAGGAAAATTATAGACCGACTTCAATTTTGAGCAACTTGAAGCAAAATATTTGAGAAAATTATGTATGAAAGAATTTCTAATTTTTTTAATAAGAATGACATCTGGTATGAAAACCAATTTGGCTTTAGATCTGGCCACTCCACTGTTGACGCACTTTTTAGTTGTACCAACATGATACGGAATAAAAAAGGAAATAAAAACTTTGTTATGGGCTTATTTTTTGATTTGACAAAAGCTTTCGATACGGTCAATCACAGTATATTGTTAGATAAATTATGGCATTATGGTGTGCCGGGTCTTACACATACTTGGTTCAATCAAATCTTACCTTTCGGGCCGATATCAATACACAGTTATAGATGATATATGCTCCTCTGTGTTGCCAATTGATGTAGGTGTCCCGCAAGGCTCTATACTAGGTCCTCTCTTGTTTTTAGTATATATAAATGACATTCAACGTGCCTCGAGCACAGGATGTCTCAAACTTTTTGCAGACGATTCTTTTGTTCTTTGTTTTGTTTGTTATTCTAATTCTTTTGTTTGTGCCAAAAATCTACCAGATCTGTTTAATAAAGCTAACATTGAATGCATTCTAATTAGTAATTGGTGCAAGAGTAATAGGCTAACTATTAATTATTCTAAATCGGTTTTTATGATATTTTTTCCTAATGAATTCTGCGAGATCTCTATATCAGAAAACAATCTTTCAATTACAGTTGATGGTAAATCCCTATCAAGAGTAAAGGTAATTAAGTTTTTAGGTGTTCTTATCGATGAAAAATTAACTTTTGCTGAACACATTAAATCAGTTATCTGCAAAGTAAATAGTGTCTGTATTATGTTATATAAACGCAGAAATTATATTCCGATAAATTGCCGTAAAAACTTGTATTTATCTCTTGTATACAGTAGAATATCTATGGTTTAATAGTGTACGGGTAAAACACGAATAAGGCCCTACATCCCCTACACATAGCGAACAACAGAGCTCTGAGAATTTTTCAATTTCATGAAAGACTGTGCAAGACTAAATTACCTTACGCTACTTACAATACTCTACCGATATATCAATTATTTAAGTTTCTCTCTGCCAACTTGATATATAGGTGTATATTCTTCGAAGGCTCGATATCTAACATTATCGGAGATATGATTAGATCAAACCTATCAAATAGTGGGTATCATACTAGACTTTCATTAACTTGTTATCTCTCTTCTCCTACGAATCAAGCAAACTACTTGACAAATGTCTTTGAATGTTGTTGTATATGGAACTCTATTCCTGTTGAAATTCGCAACTTAAAGTCATATGTTTTATTCAAAAGATATTACAAAAGTTTTCTTATAGATTCGTAAAAGTGTCACCTGTCCGGTCTTGGCGGAATAGTTTACCTTTTTGCTATGATTGCAAATTCATTTTTCGTATGTTCATATTTTGTAATTTTACTAATTTTACTAGTGTGTTGGTTATTTATGCTGTTTGCAATTTTTGCTGTTATACTTGATATTTTTGCTAGTCTGCAGACATGTAGTTTTTAAACTGCCAATATCATTTCTCGGACTTATTTCCTGTGGTGGTCAGCTAGATAGAGCACCTTGTGCCCTCTCTGATGGCCACAGGATTAATTGAATAAGATGTTTGATTTTGACTTGAGATTTAAATGTCTAATGCATTTATTTATCTGTTCATGGATATGATGTTTGCATGATATGTCTGTGTGCTGTGATTTGTCTTATATTTTTTACTTTGGTTCTAATAAACTTTAGCACTTAGAATAAATATTTTTGCAGAAGCCTACTTGATAGCATTACCTTTACAATTCTTTATTATAAACTTGAAGACTTATGTAAACCAATGACAGAGTTTCCCGTGTTGTGTTGGGGACACTGAAAAATTAACCAACCGTTAACTGCACGTGTCGTAAGAGGAATAAAAGCAAAAACTGAGGAAGGCAACGGGAAATCATATCTGAAACCTCATTTTTCCCTCAAGCTGTAGGCTACATAAGGTATGAGTAGCCTGTTGTGATTAAACTACGGATCTATGGGGTGCTCTATATGGAGCGCGACAGTAGACTTTGAGTATGCATATGTTTCTTGGACCTGCACTAGAATACCAATGAGAGAATGACTTAGCTTGAATACTTTTTAATCAGTGACAATAAAAAGAGCAATTAAAGGTAAACTGGCATTTTTACTTGTGTCCTTTCTTTGAAAATGTTCTGTTGAATAAAATATTGAATAGTGGTAAATAATATTAAAAACAGTAATAGCATGATAGTTACAAAAAGTAGGAGACGGTACTTTTTCAATGTTAATATATTTGTGTGTTCAATGTTTGTAGTGTTTTATTTTATGCTTTTTAGGTATATGCTTGTGAAATTTTCTGATAATTTTGTTTCCTACTCTATATCGAGTACAGTGGCGTCGCCACGGGGGGGGGGTTAAATAACCCCACTTATGAAAAAGACCTACGCAATTCGTGCTAATCCGGAGACTTCTAATAGGGAGAGTGGCATGCTAGTCTGTAATATTTAGCTCCGTGCAAGTACTATGAAACTTATTGCTTCTCTTATTCGATAAGCTGGAGTAGACTAATGTGAATTAGAATGAAGCAAATCCAAAAAGATCCGATATCAGTGCTGATAGTGTTGACAATAAAACTGCCATTATTTATTCAATTTCTTAAACTACCCACTTGCTATTGGATAGCTTCGCAGCCGAATACGTTGGTCTCATGTAGTTAACCAAAATGTCTACTAACTTTTGGATTATTATATACTTACATATGCTTCCATATTTTTATTAAATAAACGATGTATATATTACCACTAATGGTAAAGGTTACACGTCACAAGTGAGGCAGCTTACATCTATGCAGTCATTTACTTGGTCCTCTAAGTTAATTGCTCTCGAGAGACCGAGCATTTCTTCCCGCAGCAAACTATCAACGCGCTTCTTCCTGCATGCTGCTCCAAAGATCTGGAATTTTCTCCTTCCCCTTTCCGCACTCTTTCATCTTCCCTAATCAGCCTTAGGGAAGATGAACTCACTCTTTCATACTCTAAGAAGAATTTCGTAGGTGATAAAAAGAATTACTATCTAATTTATCCTTTCCAATCAGTGTACATGAATCGAGACAAATACTTACCTCCATTCCTCTAATTCCTTTCCTTAGTCTGGTTTCCCGGATTTTGGTTCGCACCATCATTGATCCCCAAACTAGGCTCCATACTAAGTTCACTGGTTTGGATTTGATTCTGATATGCTCAATGTTGCCATGGAGAACACTAGCATCCCAGTTACAAGTTGTTGTTGTTGATTAAACAAGATTCCATCCTTCGTGAATCCATTGACTCAAGAAGTTTCTACCAAGTAGGCACTACTAGGCAGTAGCAGCTTACGATGGTAAATGCATGTACGAGCTGAAGGTGTGATAGCTATGCGTTTTAATGGGGTTTGCTAAACCTTATGACAAAATTTGTAGCCTTATACAAAATTTAAAATGTAACAGGATCACTATGCGATCAATTAAATACACAAAATTTTACAGCATGCAATTGAAATAGGAACTTTTACTATCTCTATACAGTGGAATCCTAAACGAGCAACTTATGAGCGAGCAAAGCACACTACGTTCAATAGTAATTAAGTGTTCTAAAATAAATATGAAATTGTACTAATGAGGATTATTGATTAAATCTAACTCACTTTTCCTCAACACTTACTCATGATTTGGCCCTGAACGATTGTCGGCACTACATGAGTTGATAAAAATACTTCCTGATTCATGGGTTGGGAATGCTTCCTGATTTTCTACGTCCAATCGCGTTGTTTTTCTCATTTCAATCTCTCATTACAAAACTCAAAACCCGTCGACCTTACGGTAACTTCCTGTGCGCGACAGGCTTTATAGCCTCGTCGTGTTTGCTTCCACACGAGTGAACTGTACAGTTTAACAAAAGAGAGTAAAATGCTTTGCTATGGACCTCCACTCCAATGACATTCAGATATTTTTTATATATGCTCTCTCTTAGTGCACTGCCTACTGGCAGGTCCATGGTATTTAACGCTTCCACTCTTCATCCTTCCTCTTCATTTCCACATACGAGTGGGTCTTTAAATCATGTAATACCTAATCTCGGCCTGCCCTTGCCTCTTTTTCCTTCCATTCTACCTTCCAATCTACCATATATATGCTAATTTCGCTAAAAATTATGAATTCAATAAGCACTGAAAGATTCCTTTTCGTATATCAGATCATAGCAGCAATTTTACTTTTTGTTGGTTTTGTTGTGTTGATCTGAGCCTCTGAACATCACACAGAACAATTATATGGCATAAGTAAATATGATTTTCAGTCTATAGAAATGTTGAAAAGCCTATAATTAATTAAATCTATTCGAGGCATATATTAATAATGTTTTCATTACGAAATGACTAGAAAAATAATGCCTTCCAGTGACTAGCGTCATTTAAAACCGACTCAATTAATCAATCAATTAATCAATCAATAAGAATTTAACGTCCGGTTTCTCCCCATATGGCAATATCAGTGACGTCTCAAGCTGACTCTACACCAACAGACGACAAAGCACCACAACGGAACTACGCTAAAAATATGTACATATTTTTTTATAGAATTTAACAATTGCAAAACACCCAAGATGCTTCGTGGACTTGTTACAACATTTACTAAACATACATGTATGTTGTTTAAAGGTCATAAACGCCTAAGTGCTGTCACTAATTTGTTTTAATTCAGTGCGATAATTTTGTAATTTATCTAATTGGAAATTCCATTTAGATGCATCTTAAAAATTAGTTTAATAAATGTTTTGTCTAATTTATGATAGGTCGTGTGTATATTCAAGAAAACTGAATGACAAATTACTTCAATATTAATTAGGCAATTAAAATCAGCACAACTGTCACTTTAAATGGACGCTGACCTGATCATTTCTTGAAGCGATTTTTGAAATTGATTCCGTATTATAGTTACACACATGACAACCGCATGTGTTTATAAAGTTTCTTTTCTTGGTTGATTTTTTTGTAGCTTTCGTTATATCCTCCTTTTCTCCTCCATAGTTATTAGTAATCCTTTTGTTGACACATCAATTACAGCCGGCCCGGATTTAAGAATAACCTTCCAACACCCTCGAGATTTTTTCATTCAAAGCTGATAGCTGTCAACTCGGTCTTCCAAAGTGGTCGCCCATAAAGTACTTACCGCGCGCAACGTGGCTTAACTTCGTTCAATTGACGCGCAACTTAACCGAGTGCTCTGAATCCCCTCGCATTATACTGATCGGTTAGCATCCAACTTTGAAATTTTCAGTCATGAGCGGTTGAACGAGTTTCCATTCCTTTCAGTATTGACCTTGTCTCTTTAGTAAAATTATGATTCGAAGATACAACCTTATTCTTGAATCCTTTAGAATTAACATCACCGGTAACTGAAACTTTTACATATTAATTGGAAAAGTTAAAAGGCTTCAAGTTAAAAACAATTTCATTTAAATTAATTTAATTGAGCACCCGACAATATTAAGAAGAATTGAAATCAATTTAAAAATATTATAGTAACTTATCATCTTATTTTCTGTTTCTATATTTTACTCCAGAACTCATTCGCTCCATTTGAAAGTTGGACTTACCTGACAATGTACTTGGTGTATGTAGAAAATTAAAGATATCTTGTTATTTTCATACTATCGAGTACAGGAAGATTTGGAGGAGATGAGCAGTTTTCTGGTGATAAAGTCGACGGAGGAACAGCGACGAGAGGGCGCCACACAGCTGGTCGACACTGCCTACATAGATGATCGCGAAGGTTTGCCGATGTTAAAGGCTGTGTTCGATGTCGGTCACTTCACTAAGGAGGAGGTTAAACTGAAGGTCGAGGACGATTTATTGACCTTGACCGCTCAGAGTCTCGATGACTCAAGAGAATGTTCGGTGTTCAAGAAGACAATGGTCAGAAAACTGGATCTGCCAAAAGTAGGATGACCTGCAACAATTTAATTTTTGTTTGATTTAAGTGCTTACAAAACACTGTTCAAGATAGCTTCACGCAATCAAGTGTACTTAGATTACTCCTACGTCGAGTCTGTTAGATTTTAAAATTCAACAGTATAAAAACGCTTCGTTTCCTGAGAGGGAGTTTTAATAACTCAGGTTTTAAGTCAGAATATGGTAATCAATGCTATGATTACTGCTATGATTATGATTTCGCATTCACCGAGAGGTCACTCAATTTCTAAAGTTGCTGTGTCATTGGTCTTTGAACTGTGCGGCTTAAATGCTACTATAAAACCTTTTCAAAGTGATTTTTAGAAGCAAGTTGTGAATTGTGAAGCTGTAATATAGCTATAGTCGTACACTTGTTAAATATTCAAAAAGAGTGACAACGTAATGGGCATGATATGGAATCTATAATATTAATATATTAAATACTATCTTAATATTAACATAATTAAAATTTTATTAATGCTATTTGTAATATTAACATAATTAAATAATATAATTCATTAGTATTTTGTTCACTTCTCAAGGTGTTTGGAATTTGAAAGTCGCAGAGACAGATATTTAATATCACTTTGCCCAGCTTCATTAAAATTTCCAATTAAAAGAAAGTGAAAATGTTTACAATGTGTTACTATTATGATAGTATTCTTATCCAATCAAAGTAAATTCTGTCAATGTTTCTTATTTCTAAAGAAGAAGTCTGTAGGTATAATGAGAAAACCCACTCAATACAAACTAATCAAACCCACTTTAACGTCAGATTTGTATTCCGAAGTGTGCAGAATACAAGATTTCAAATGATTGCATCGCTGCCATAATCTTAAAGGTTCCGATAACGAATCAATAGGCCACAGTTACGATACTAATTGGGTTCGTATCCAATGCTCTCATCATAGACTAGGCTTTGACGTAGTTCAAGATCAGATAGGCTTTGGGTCAATAAGAGCTTAGTTTCGCCTTCTAAGTTTTGTTTTCTGCAGTCTTTTGAATGATAATATACTATAATTACTGCATTCATTTGGTAGTTCTCAATTTCCTTGGAATTTTGTTAAGCTATCGTTAATTTTACTGCAACAAATCATACAATGCATTTACTGTACTTATATCAGAGTGTAGATTAGATTTTAAGCAAATGCCTATGAAGATTTTCCTCACTGAGGATTGTGCACATGTATAGTACGTGGAGAGTAAGGCCATACACTGTGAGCTGAGCTCTGATGGAATACTCACAATTGAGATGCCATTTCATCTTCCCTCTCAGAGGAGACCATCAGGACCTGGAGTCGTGCCCATCAACACTGATGACGACGGGCGGAAGAGGATTCGGTTCTCAATCCTCATTGGTCCGGACTTTACTATGGATGATGTCAAGGTTGAAATAGATGGACCACTCGTTAAGGTTGTAGCAGTAAATATATGCTATGAATAATTGTGAAGTTTGCTCATAGAAAATTAAATTAAAACATTTCCCCATAATGTATCATTGTACCATTTTCAGAAATTACTATGAATTAATCAGTCACTGAATGTTTCAAAATCTCCATTAAACAGCAATCCGTTTCTTTTTAAACCCCCATTTCTATAGCATTGTGTCTGTAATCGGTCTTACAGACTGCGGTCAGGTTACTGGCACGATTTATTTTTTAAATTTCTCTCCATGAATAATTTTAATATAGACTACATAGGAGATTGACTGATGTGGTGTGGGGCAGAGAGGATTGGAAGTCTATTCGTATCCCGACCCTAGGTAAACTGAGATTTAAGGGAAGATGATGATGCTTAATTTTAATATACCTTTGCTGCTCATGGCGCAAATCGGTAGCAGGCTCCGAATACGATTAACTTTCCAGTGACCCTTGGAGATATGCATTAATGGTTGACTGACCAGGACTTTGAACCTCGGTTACTTGCTTTCGAGCGAACACTCTAACGTTGCGCCATATTCATTTCACTCAATTGTACGAGATACATCGAAACTAATCGCAATATAGATAAAAACACCGTATTTATTTAATTAATTGAATAGAATATATTTAAGGTATTAAAACGTCCATTTAAATCCATGCAGCAACGATGACTGTTGCTAGTTGGTTTCTAAACAGCACATTTTTAGCCCTTTTGTGAGTTAAATTGTAAAATTTCGTAACAACTATTTAGTTATCTTTCTACTAAATTCTGACTGCATTTGATATTCGTCTATATATATTTAAAATAGCTTTAATGCTTCACTAAAGGCAAAGTCTACACAGCAGGTCAATGAACTGTAACTAGGACTCGGACCTAATTTTAAAAATACAATATATGAATCGATGATGATTTAAACAACCATTTGACCGGTTTGATCCAGATATTCACTGTTAATTAGCATAGAACTTATGATTGCGTGCAGGTGACAGCATTCTACGACGAAGAGATAGGTCACTACGGCTCTCAAATAACTCAGAGACAAATTCAGCGCACCTTTCGTCTTCCAGAGAGGACCGAGATTGACGCTGTTAATCATGTATTCACGCCAGATGGATACCTTAACTTTGAAGTTGTTCTGAAGGAGGAGAAGCAGTATAAGTGCGCCGTGACGACAGAGGAACTGAGGATGACGTCAGAGGGAGAAGACGAAACCGACGCTGAGTCAACTGTTGGTAGTCATTGTGATCACGGCGACTCGGAAGTGCGCAGTTGCGTCACAGATTCCTCTTCTCTACAAAACAGAAGATTCTAGCAAATACTCGATGATGACGATGTGCTCAGTTTTAGTTTAACCAATGCTCCCATCTCTCGTTAAAAGTCGTAGTTAGAGTATTGCAAAGAAAATGTTGTAAAAATCCATTGTTAAATCAAATAGGCTTTCTCTGCTCGCTCTTGTATCTACAGTATATGTGTAAGAATATTTGTGTGTTTCTATGTTTAAGAGTTTATGTTGCTATCACTTTGTAAACTTTAATTTGATGTTTAAAATATGTTCAATTTAAAATATGTTCAATTTATGTCGAGACATAGATTAGACAAATAATTAAATCTGTATTAGGCTACTTGGAGCAGTGTTTGCTTGGATTACCACTATCGAGGCTACTAGACACGAAAGAGCTATTCTAAAGTTATATATATATATATATATATATATATAATCTATATATATATATATATATATATATATATATATATATATATATATATACAGAGGCAAAAAAACTCCCCTAGCGAAATCTCAATAACTTCCACAAAACTGAAAATACTGGTACAAAATTTTTGAAACTCCTAGAAGAGGAATTTTTGCATGTATCCTACAAATTTTATGAAAATCTTTTGAGCAGTAACAAAATAACAGCGTTTTTACGAAAAAAAGTGCAAAAATCAATTTTAACAAAGCTTATTTTACCAAAAGTCGTCATAACTTCGACAAAAATCAAAATAGTTTAAAAATTTTTTCGTAGCTTCTACAGGAGGAACTTCTGCATATATTCTGCAAATTTGGTAAAAATATACTCAGAAGTAACAAAAATACAGCGATTCTCCGGAAAAAGTGTTAAAATCAATTTTAACAAGACTAATTTAAGCAAAAATACCGGAAATTTTCTTCACAATTTAGGAATATTTTCGACAGAATAAATAATTTTAAACACATTTTATTGGAGCAGCTAACAAGGTAGTGAAGGCTTATATTCCACCACTTAAATAAACGGCCCTTTTCAGGGTCGTTATTGACTTAAAAAGGAACGACTGACATTTTAAAAGGCCTTGTTAAAATTGATTTTTGCACTTTTCTCGTTGAAATGCTGTAATTTAGTAACTACTGAAAATATTTTCACCAGATTTGCAGGCTATACGCAGAATTTCCTCTCCTAGAAGCTACGAAAATTTAGTAAAGACATTTTGAGTTTTGTTAAAGTTATTAATATTTCGCTTGGGGATTATTTTTTTATGCTCCAGTCTGTATATATATAAATATATATATATATATATATATATATATATATATACATGTATATATAATATATGTATATATATATGTATATATATATATTTGCAATCATTTCTTTTCAAAATGAGGTAAAATATTTATGTTCTTAATTGGAAACGTTATTTCACTTTTAATGCATGTGGTGCATGCAGTGAACTACATGTATTTTAAGTTAACTAGACACCAACATTGCAATCAGAAGCTGATTCGCCTAGCACATCTAGGCCTAATGATTGACAGCATGCATTAAAGTTAAGTAACTTTGTCAATTAAGAACATATCAACAAGTATTTTGTCTCTTTTCGAAAAGAAACGATTGCAGTTCATGATCGTAATAATAATAATAATAATAATAAAGGTTTAACGTCCGTTTCCTCATCCAGGGATGATGTCAGGGACGTCTCCAACAGCACACATCACTATAGATCAATTCACCCAGACCAATCTTATTGGTAAGGAACATCATTCAACTCATTGCGATTTTATTGCATAAGCAATTTGTGTTCTCGGTTACAAAAGTCTCATAATGACTACGACATTATCAATTTAACTTGCGATTCTGAGATGGTTTTTTTTTTTTTTTTACTCTTACTCTTTACACTTACTCTTACACTTACTTTTACTCTTACTCTTACTTTTACTCTTATTGTTACTCTTCCTTTTACTCTTACTCCTACTCCTACTCTCACAATTACTCTTAGCCTTACTCTTACTCTTAGTGGCGGAATTGAAGCTTCAATTTATTACTTTTATATCAAAATAATAAATATCATTGAGAAAATATTTTTAAAGTAGTTAATTTTATGGGGGAGAGGGAGGGAGAGAGTGAGAGTTCTTTTTCGGTTAGAATTGCTTAATATTTAATGCTAATTTGTTTTTAAATCTCAACTCGCTATTTGTAATTTAAAATCATTACACAATTCACAATTTTGAAATGATTGTGAAAAGAAAGCGAAATCCATTCTGCTTTAATTTCCACCAGGAGCTCTACTGCAGATCTGTTGCAATACTGAATAGTAAATGGGCTTCAGTTTAAGAGGGTCTCACATCGTCTTAAGAGCTGTCCTTGAATTGACTGTGCTTTGAACTTGACTTTTAGCCTGGTTCATTTTTAGCAAGATTTCAAGGTCTGCAAATCAAGCGGATGAAATATATACGTTTGTGCCATTATACAAATTACACAGTTTATTTCATGTATAGGTGGTCGATATCATACATCAAATTTTTATGTGATAAATAGACAAGTATATTTTGTGTAATATAATAATACTAATTAACTGGCTGGAGCCAGTGGCGATATCGGTAAGATACTCGACCACCGATCAGTATGTGCTGGGTTAAAATCCTGGGCTCGCCCGTCGCTAACATCGCTTTCGAGTGAGGAAACTGACATTAACATTAGCTTTACCAGCTTTTACATCAATTTTTTATGCAATAGGCCTAATATTAGGCCTATGTAATAGTTTTATTAATGTTGCATTGACCCATCTGTACTGACCTAATTTCCTTCATTTTATTAGGCTGATTTTAAATTGGTAGTAACAATACAATTAACGCTAATCATAATGCCAGCAAGTATCAATCTGCTCATTTGTCACTCAACCCCTCCTCCACGTTACTGTTTCTTGTTCTTTCAACCTCCTAGTTATATGTAAAAGTTTTAGAAAACAGATATAAATGCCGACTTCGAATGATTTGGGAATTTGCAACACTTCACAGATCCAAGCTGAGTTCAGCAACATGGAATATAGAAAACATAATGCAGGAAGAATTTGGTCATTTTTAATGCAAAATTTAAAAGGATAAACTTTTGAATCAGCTTCCTACACTAAGTATACTATCCGAAACGGATCTAATGTCGTAGCAAACGTGTAAGTGAACGCTTAGATTATTTAATCGTCAAACAAACCAGTTAGTTGTGCAAACATAGAATATGGGCGTACTTTTATCTACAGTCACTCAATAAGGACTGTCTGATTAGAAGATGAACCTCAAGACGAGTCTGTTCAACCAGAGAAAGGTCTTCTATTGTTCTCAACAATGGTTTCTATTCAATCGCATCGTGATTCTAACTATGCCATAGTTCCGGGCACTTCTACGCAATGGCGTTTGTGCTAACTATGCAGACTTCTTTCAATATATTTAGTCAAGGGGGCAATTATTATTTATAATATTCCGAAACACTTCTACTTTGTAGAGCCACTTTCAAATAGCAGAATAGATAGAGAATTTATTTAGCGAGGTCATCAGAATAAATGTGATCAAAATAATTAAAGTGCTCTTAATAAACATATTATAGTACACATTGTAATTTATATTTAATCTTGAAAGTTGATGTTGCAATCAAATAAATTTGAACTTTTTTATTTATCTACCTCAGTACAAATATGAATTGTAAATAATAAGTCAATAATAAATTGTTGAATAAAAATAAAATAAAAATAGTAATAATAATGCAATACTACTAAAAATGGAGAGTGTCACAGCTTGTGCACTTTTCACAGCTCATTGGCTTCATCAAACAAGCTCTGATCTCATACGTTCTCATAAGTTCATTGTGCATAATTGAGCTTACACTTGGCATTCGTTTCAGTTCAGACGTTTCTGAAAGAATTTTAGAACGAAGAATAATGTCTTAAAATAAAAGCTTTTGCGCATTAAGTCTCAATAGCAAACGTTACGTGTGCAGAAGATCGTGGGTTTATAGGCCCAAGTGAAGATTCTAACAAATTCAATCAATACTTTATAGGGCTTTTAGACTAAGCAACAAGACGACTTGTTTGGCTTCACTTTTACAGGATTTCACGCTCAATTTTATATAGAAATATAACATTTCTAACATAGTATTAGTGTGTAGCGAATACGTTATATTTACATGTAGGTGTTATAGTAAATCCTGTTCGCCCATAATTTTGGTGTTGGTTTCTAATGATTTTAATAGTAATATACGTGACTGGTTGAAGATATCCAGACGTTATATTAACTTTGTAAGCATTAACGGTTTAAAACTGCGTCAGTTAGTTATTGTCTACATGTACAGTATTTAATCCTCGTTTCAGTATTGAGCTAAGTCGCAACAAACCATCTGGTAAGTTCCTGTCAGATTCCATTAGTTCATATCAGATTAAATAATAAAGTCTCTGTTTTATCGTATTTTTTAGCCCAGGTCCCTATACAGTACATTGCATTTAAAAATAATAGTAATAGTATATTGTAATAACATAATAATAACAGTATATATATACAAATCAATCAAAAAAAATCAATAAGAATTTAACGTCCGGTTCCTCGCCATAAGGCAATGTCAGGGACATCTCTTGTGGACTATACACAAACAGGCGTCAAAGCACTACACGATGGCGACTGAGTACACAGAGATCATAAGAGAAAGCGAGATCAAAACAGTACAAGTCCAAGATCCAGGGCAAGCGGTAAAAATTTAGACTTATGGCGGAAAGAGATGGGTTTTTAGCTAGCCAAGGAAAGTACCAATACAATTACAAGATCGAAGATCTTGTGGCAGAGAGTTCTGTTCTATGATTAGTTTGAGTTCTATGATAGAATATATATATATATATATATTATATATACATATATATATATATATATATATATATATTCTGAAGATATATATATATATATACATGTATATATATATATATATATATATATATATATATATACATGTATATATACATATATATTCTTTAGTGGCCCGGAGACAAAAACCGGCAAGCAACAAATGAGTTAGCTGATTGTATTATTCGATTATTAGAATATCGAATTAGTAAAATCTTCTAACTCACCTGTTGCTTCCCCGTGTTATGTCCGTGCTACTAAAGAATATATATGTATATACCTTTAAATGCACATATCGTAAAAGATGACTAAGCAAGAGCTAAAGGAAGGCAACGGGAAACTACCACAGAAACCATATTTTTTAGTTACAGGCTACATTAGCTGTAGATATGACACAGCCTTTGCTGAGATAAACGGGTTGATCTATAGAGTGCTCTTTATGAAGCGGGGAAGCAGAATGTGAGTAGAAATACGTACCTTGGACCTGTCATATGAGTGAATATTACAGAGAGAGATTACCCGCTGAGACGAGTTTATGGTGTATATATTACGCAAATAGGTATAACTTAAAACTATATTTTCACTAAGCACGTCATATGTTAAAAATTTGAAAGTTTTATTCTAACAGCTCAATTTCATAAGGAAGAGGAAGTAGATTCATATGAAAGTTCTATGATTGCAAAAGGTAGAATGAAAATATGATAAAAATGAAGAAGTAAGAAATTCCATGAAGAAATGAAGAATAAAATTCCATCGATATAAAGCCATCAAATATATTGAGGTTAAAGAAAAGCTATTTAATTCAATATAACGCCTTTTTAATTTTTCAAAAAGGCATGAAAAAGGCAACTGAAAATTAACGAATAAAGGAAGTTAGAAAAATTTCCAAACTGTGCTAAGAGGTACAAAAGTAAACCTAAATATGCCCAGGCTGAATTAGCAGAATGCGACAAAAGTGGTTGTTCTGATATGACATGAGAAAGTATGAAGACCGACAAGAAATGACAAGATCCGCAAAACAGAAATTGTATAGTATCATTTGACATGAGGTACATGATATAAGATGGTCAAAAAGGACTAGCTACATAAACAGTAAAGTACTTGAGGTATTAGAAACTAGAAAAAGGGAAAGACAAGCGATATTTCAGAATATTTGCGTAATTTTAGATGAAGAGATGCACAAAAATTCATAAAGTAATATTTCTATTTAATTTCTTTAATAAAATACTTTTACTAGAAATTAATTTTATATTTAAACTTATAGCATAAGGAAGAAAGAAAGTTAACACAACCAGTGGATGAGTTTTTATTGGAGTTACTAAACTCTTTACAATTTACATAAAAACATTCATAACATTTATTTGTTCCTCTTCCACTGTAGACTTTCATTAATCAAATTTAATTTGATTCGGAACGTTGAACGCGTTACGTACGGTCAATTATAGTAAGAGCTGGTAAAGCTAATGTTAACGTCAGTTTCCTCGCTCGAAAGCGATGTCAGTGACGAACGAACCCAGGATTTGAACCGCCACATACTGATTCGCGGTCGAGTATTTTACCTACATCGCCACTGGCTCCGGCCAGTGGAATATAAGTTACCATTAATTACGTACTTAACATATTACAACTTTGTTTATAGCCACCTCGTGTGTTTACAAAGTTTCCTTTTGTTGCTATTTTCCTTATTTCCACCTCGGTCCCCAATGCTATTAATAATCGTTGCCATTGATAGCTTATTGATGGTAGCCGTCGCGGATTTAAGAATAACTTAACAGCACTTTCGAGATGTTCTCATTCAAAGTTGTAAACAAGCAGTCTTCCAAGATTGTTACCCATGCTTGTACTAACCGGGCCCGATGCAGCTTAACTTCGTTCATTGACGAGTAGAATAGTTACTAGTGCAGTTGCTCTAAATCCATCCACTGCATATAAATAGAATCACTTCAAATAATTTAAATTTGATATTTCAAATATTGAAGTAATTAGTATATCATCAATCATTTTATGATGATTGTTTCAGCAATGTCAGATTTTGACACAATATCTTTGCCGTCCATTGCTGACTCGACGGACAGCCATATGACCATTCTGCCCACCCTGCCCATTCTCCACCAAGCAGCTGAGGAGGGAGACTTGGATGAAGTGATCCACCTGCTGGGCAAGGGTCAGAGTGTCGATGAGATCAACTACTTCGGAGGAACGGCCCTGATCCTAGCCGCGTCCAATGGACATGTAGCTGTCATTAGGTGAGTAATCTGTCAGTTGGGAAGCTTACGAGTCGTATAGCAGAAAGTGAGGTGTCCACTCTGTTGTAACTTCAGAGGTAGGAAGTATGAATCCTGCGTGATGTAAATTATACCTGTTTCAAATTATACAACGTAGTACAGAGATTAAGGTTCCCCGTGTTGTGTCCGGGTTGCTTGAAGAATAGACCAACTGTGTAAATATTCACGTAAAAGCCGGTAAAGCTAAGGTTAATAATAATAATAATAATAATAATAATAATAATAATAATAATAATAATAATAATAATAAAGGTTTAACGTCCGTTTCCTCATACACGGATGATGTCAGGGACGTCCCCCCATCACATGTCACTACAAATCGATTCACCCCAAACGATCTGAAAAAACACGTGCTGAAGAGAAATAAAAGATCCTAAACAGTGCCGGTCCGGTGATAAAAAACAGTCAGGCAAAATGAAATAAAATCTATGGTGGGAAGAGATGTGTTTTCAACTTACAACGGAAAGGGGAAGTAGTAGAACATGAGTGAAGATCAGGAGGCAGAGAGTTCCAAACAGAAGGAGCGGAGAAAGAAAATGAGCGTCTACCTAACGAAGTGAGAATATTAGGAATTTTGAGCAGTTTGGTATCGGACGAACGAAGCTTACGAGAAGGTTGATATTGGATTAGGAGATCAGAAAGTTAAGAAGATTTACCAAAAAGGAGTGTTTTGAAAGTTAAAAGAGCAATTTTATACTTAATTCTTTGAACTACAGGAAGCCAGTGAAGGTTTTTAAGCAAGGAACTAGAGGTGGTCTGAAGCCTCGAGGATCGACAGACAACACGTGCTAGAGTATTTTTAAACGCGCTGAAACGCGTTAACGTCAGTTTCCTCACTCGAAAGCGATGTCAGTGACGGGCGAGCCTAGGATTTGAACCCGCACATACTGATCCGCGGTCGAGTGTCTTACCGACTTCGCCACTGGCTCCAGCCGGTGTCATAGAAGGCGACATAAGAACAAGATTCTAACTAACGTCAGAAAGGGCTTTAGTAGGCGCCTAGGCTCCAGAAATTGCTACAAAAACTTAAACGAATGGATTTAAAGTCTATTTGTATCCCAACCCTGGTTAAATATAGATTTAAAGGAGGAAGATGATGATGATGATGAGTACAGAGTTCTCGACATCAGAGGGTTCTAGCGTCAGCGACATCAGCATCATAAGCTCACATTTTGCTTCTATTTCAAACCTGTGTGATATTTTACTAATTTCGAATTTAATTGAACAAATTCACAATGATCTTTTGGACAATACAGTCAATTTCTAAAATAATGTAGAAATTGATGAGTTAGTCTCATTCGTTCAGAACGAATCGCTGTATTGCTGCTGATTTAATAGAAATCTTCCTTTACCACGTAAGCTGTATCTATTTATAATTCAATCTAATATGAAACTGAGTAGTTTTAGCCTATCAGTTGCTCATCAACATCCACATTTTCTAACTTGAAGTCTTGCGTTTTTTAAAAATTCGAATGATTTGGATTTGTTTGATGCTGGCAGACTGTTGATTGAAGAAGGATCAGACTTAGAAGCTGTCACTGACACTGGGTACACCGCCTTACATCTTTCCTCTCAAAACGGTCACCCCGACGCTGTTAAGACTCTTCTTAAGTATGGAGCTAAAGTCGGTAAGTTAATTAGGCCTTATTGTTTGCTGATTATAGATTTCTTGTTTTTTGCGAGGACTAGTTTATTCAAATATCATGTAGACATAGTATACGTATCCTAGAGTTTACTCTCGAAGTCTCAAATCTGCCATTCCACCATTCCAAACACATATTCAAGCATTAGATAAGCCTGAGAAAAGCGGTACAGTTAGAGCTTCAATAAACATACGAAATTGCTTTCCCTCATAAAATGCTAAACCGATAGCGTTACTTGAAATATTAACTGAAAACAATGCTCGTATAACGTAATGTACAATGGTAGGCGTCAGAAAGTTTCAAAATTCCCTACGTGAAGTTAATCTACAGGTTACCCGTAGAAAAATATTTAACTGATATGACTCAAGATGTACGACTTCAAAGCGGGAGGTGATTTCAAGTAACATTATCAAAGCCATGTTTCTAATAAAAGTTGGGTTCATAATTTAAAAGAAAATATTTATAAATTTTGAAATAATTTCTTCTAATTTTATATTTTTATCAAAAAATGGTCAAGGTAGATTGATTATATCTATGGTGGGAAAAGGTAAGTTTTAAGCTTGCTAGAGAATGTTGAAAGAGAAAAACAAGAGCGAAGATTAGCAGGTAAAGAGTTCCAGATTGTGCAGCACCCACAATCTGGAACTCTTTTCCTGCTAATCGTCGCTCTTGTTTTTCTCTTTCAACATTCTCTAGCAAGCTTAAAACTTACCTTTACCCACCATAGACATAATCAATCTACCTTGACCATTTTTGATCACCGGACTGGCTTTTGTTTAGGACCTTACTTCTCCTCAGCACATTTGTTTCGCAGATTGGTCTGGGTGAATTGATTTGTAGTGATGTGTGCTGTTAGGGACGTCCCTGACATCATCCCTGGATGAGGAAACGGACGTTAAACCTTTATTATTATTATTACTTTTTCAATAAAGGTTCATTGTTCCTGGCATTCAGCACTTTCTTCAATGGTGGCGCATCTTCTTGTAATGGATAGCTAAAACAAATAGCTAAAATACTATAGAAACTGATATGTAATTAATCTGAAAACTGTTTTACTACACTTATAATCCATGTAATGATTCATTTAAGAATGAAAATATCGATAATATAAATATGAAAGTCGATATTATTAGACCTCTTTTTCTTGGTAGAAATACATGTATACTCACTAACAGCATGATATAAATTAGGTAGTGAAGTGGCAACAACTACCAAATACTCTCTACTAAGGCAACAAATTAATAACTATTTTGATTAAGTAATAGCTTATGCTAATATATTAATATATTTTAATTAATCAGATGTTATTTTGATAATATATAACGCTTTTCTTAAGTGAAAAATAATACTCTAAGCAACAGTAAATAGCATTAAATACTGACAAAAAGCTAACATTAAATTATTACATCTTAATCAAACTCTGAAGATTAAACTGATTACTACAGAGCAATGATTTTTCGTTGTTGGTTGCCTATTACTAGAGCAACGACACACAACGAAATTGAAGAATGTACGTGTAGATGTAAATTAATAAAGGGAGGTTCTTTTCGCTGTATTATTTATCAAATATCTAAACTGCATAGAGTCATCGATATCATGCCTGAAAGTTCTGCCGTTTATCGGCTTGTAGCGTCTGCAGATTATTCGTAGATTTTTGGAAAGGTTTCCAGGGTGCTCTAGGAGCAGCGGTAATGCAATTAGTAAGTACATTTAATTCAGAAGGCAAGTACATTTAAAAGAAGTTCTAGAAATTCAAAGAAGTTTAATATTCCAAAACTTTTAGATCGATCAATGACGAAATGTTTTAGAATAAAATTAGATTAAAAATTGTATAAAAGGGCATGCATGCTACTAAGAAATGTTCAGCAGTAGGTACTGATTTAAATTTACTCCCATTAGTTACTCTGAGAGCTTAAATTTGAAATAAGACAGTGAAGAGTGAACATGATTGTGTTACAGACAGACAGGTGGTAGACCGAGGCTATACTCCACTAGTGCTCGCATGTTGTGGTGGTCACAGTGACGTCATGCAGGTGTTGCTGGCCTATGAAGCCGACACTGATATCCCAGGCGCTGACGGTCTCACGCCCCTGCACATAGTGGCCGAGGCTGGGAGACCTGATCTCCTCGTTCAGCTGCTCCAGGCTGGAGCTGACCCCCTAGCCCGAGGTCTGTACGGTCAGACCCCCCTTCATGTGGCCGTCAAGACCGGGCGTCTCGACACGGTGGCTATGCTGTTGAATGCTGGGGCTGACATCGAGGCTAAGACCTTCAGAGGCGTAACTCCTCTGCAGACAGCGATTCGTTGTAACGACACTGCCATGGCGGACTTCCTAGTGCGCCGTGGCGCTGAGATAGCCTCATCCGTCGAGCCGATGATCAGTGCCAATCAGCATAATGGTCTTGTCACTCCTGTTAGACCCTTGCCTATGAGCAGAGAGGTGGCGCCTAATCGACGCGAGATTGAGGAATGGAATAAGCTCCTTCAAGCTGCATATCGAGGAGACTTGGACGTAGTGAGACATGTTCTGCAGAACGGGATTGACGTGGACTGTAGAACCTCTTCCGGGATGACCAGTCTGTTCATCGCCTCACAGAACGGTCACTCGGGTGTGGTGGCAGAGCTGCTGCGCAGAGGAGCTGATCCTAATCTTGTCACGGGCACCGGTCGTGCTCCTCTTAACGCGGCTGCTATGAACGGTCACGTCGAGATAGCTGAGCTTCTTATCCGCCACGGAGCCAGATTGGATCATGTGACGTCGGAGGCCCAGAAGTCCACTGCCCTAGCAGAAGCAGTGGCTGGAGGTCACACAAAGGTCATACAACTATTATTGCGCGCTGGAGGAAATCTTAACACGAAGCGACCAGATGGTTTCTCGCATCTTTACGCTGCCGTATCTGATGGACGGGCAGATATTGTTGAGTCTCTTCTGAAACTTGGCGCAGATCCAAACGCTTCTCTTCACAAAGGCTTCACGTGTCTCCACCTGGCGGCCGCTCAAGGTAGAGATGATATCGTGATTCTACTCGTGCGCTACGGAGCTAACCCAACAGCCAGGAGGAATGACGGGTGCACTGCACTGCACGACGCCTGTGCCTTCAATCGCCCCTCCACTGTAGCTCTGCTGCTGCGCCACGGTGCTGAGCCTAATCGTGTCAACGACGTAGGCACGTCTCCGCTGCACATAGCCTGCGAGGCCATGCACCTCGATGTCGTCTCTGAGCTGCTCTCAGGCGCCCGTTGTGACGTCAATCAGCCGAACTCCAGTGGAGTGACCTGTCTCATTCACGCCGCTAAAAACGGCGACGACCAGCTGGCGGCCAAGCTGATCGAGGCAGGGGCCAATGTCTGCCTGACCGACCTGGAGGGCTGGAGCCCCTTGCATTGCTCGGCTCAGCTGGGTCATCAGGGGATCTGTCAGCTGCTCATAGCCAGTCTGAGTCAAATCAACGTACAAGCTGACGAGGGAGAGACGCCTTTGAGTCTAGCTGCAGAGCAAGGTTTGACGCTTAATGAAGTAGATGTTTTATATAGTGCGAGAGTTATATCTCAGGTAAATTTATAAGTGCTAGGTAAAATCCCGACACTTGATGTAAATCTAATAAGGATTTAAGCCATTAAGTTGATATTAGTGATTAATTTTATTTTTATAATTTTCAGTGGTTAGTTAACTTATAACTAATTATTTCTAAGCAAACGTTCGAAAGAGAGCATTAAGTATGAATTAGGCTTTTTTATATGTTGTTTCTCAGTTGTTTAACTCTTTGTTAGATTGTTGTTATTGTATCAGTTTTATAACTCATAATCGTCATTGCTCCTTCCGCATTGAGACACCTTTAAGGATCCACTTCCATTTGCTGCTCTTGAACTCATCGTCAGTTTTTCAGAGAAAAAGGCATTGGATTTCTTTGTCATGATAGCAAGTGAAGACTAGAAATATACAGGCCTGATCCTACTTTAGTCTAGTATTTTAAATGTGCAAGCCATATATATATATATATATATATATATATATGTATGTATATACATGTATATACATACATGTATATATATATATATAAATATATATATATATATATATATATATATATATATATACATATACATATATGGCTTGCACATTCATCCAAGCACACACACACACACACACACACACACACACACACACACACACACATATATATATATATATATAGGCATCAAGTAATAGGAAAGAACTTTTAACAAAAAGCTTAAAGAAACCCCAAAGATAAATATAGTGAAAACTTTTATATGGGCCACGTTATTATATGGATATTAAACATGAACCTTTAGGAAGGACCATTTCAGGACCATTGGTAGTACATGACCGTTATATATTACGTTTGATTCCACACCTTACAGGTCACCACGAGATAGTGCGACTGCTGCTGAAGCACGGGGCTAACCCTAACCTAGCGACATCTAGGGGGCAGACACCCCTTCACCTCGCCGCTCAGTACGGCTACTCGGACACAGTGGAGGTGCTGCTCCAGCGAGGCGCCCTAGTCAACTCCCGCAACCACAAGAGCTGCACGCCGCTGCACCTAGCAGCATGGGAGGGTTGGGTGGATGTAGTGGAGAGGCTGCTTAGATATGGAGCATCTAGGAACGTCAGGGACTCTTCAGGCAAAACCCCCATGGATTTGGCACAAAATGTCACAATTCAGAAACTCCTGAGCCTGTATAGGCGTTAAAACCTTGCTGAATTTATCGAAATATTTTATTTATTTATTTAGTAACTAACTTTCTAGAAAATAGTACTATTGATGATTGATTCAAATTGAGTGTAGAAGACCTTGAAAGTAACCCGAATTCGGAAACGACTCGAAATATTTCGAAGAGTTGAGTAAACAATAACTTCACTAAAATAAGTAAACAGTATGCCAGTATGAATTTATATGAGTTTAGTTCGCTAAACTATTTTACAAACATTAAGATTTCGTTGTTTTTCTATCATCTCGTCAATCCTAGATATCAATCCTAGGTTACATCTTCTATTTCGTATCAAATTTGCTTGAGAGAGATGACCACGTTTAAACCTAGCATTAAATTACTATATCTATGCAATACAGTAGATTTTAAGGAGACATCTGTAGCTATATGAGTGAAAATTCACGTAGTTCGCGGGCCCATGACATGCTTAATTAATTGTTCCTGAACTGCTATGCTTATCTGATAAAAAAAATTTGGTTGATCAAACTATATGCAATGTACATGTAATATAAGTCATAGACAAGCAAATAATCGGTGCGTTAATAGCTCAAGTTTAGAAATTCTATGTAGTTTCAATTATTAAGTGATTTCACTTTTAAAAATCAATTTCACTCACGAGTTCACAGCTGCGGAAACTGGATAGCATTATTAAACTCTTTGTAGTTAAGTACTTTCTTTGGTGGTGAGAGCCTGCAGCCATTACTAGAAACGTCTTTAGATACCTTTAAGTATTTAATAAATCTACGGCAGTAAATTGTTTTAAAAAATCATGTACAACAATAATGCATTATGTAATTTAATTGAATTTAAAAGTACACAACAAGATATTATTCATCAGGTCTTGTACGTAATTTACAAAATCAGCTCCATTTGAGTTTATAGGACCCAGTGTATCAATGAGAACTGAACTTTCATCAGAACATTGTGCTAGTTCGTGATATAATTGTAAACATCATTTTTAAAATACTTGTTAAACTTAAGTAGCTTGAGTGTCCGTAATAAATGCAGTTTTAGTCAGTACTTTATTTATTTATTTCATTGGCACAAGATATTATGATGATATCTTGGTATGAAACGAAAGTAGAATAAAAGGTGATTCCGAAACAGTAGTTGGCGATTTTCTCGTGAACCTTCTGGTCACCGGGTAAATATCTTTATCCCAAAATGAACTAGGGATAACTGAAAAAAAAACAAATAAAATTAGGACGTAAAATATACATCACAAACTTCATTCATATAACTTTACACAAATGACTTCAAATGACACAAACTAACTTCATTAAAAATTTCATTTATATCAATTTTTCATGAAGCAACGAATATCATCTACTATAGTCAAATAAAATCAATTTTGTTCGACATTCTAGGACATTTAAATAAGAAAAACCTTAAAATGTATTGAGTTTGAATTATCACTAAATTTTTATTGAAGATGAGAGGAATACACTTTATTTCATTACATTTCAACTCAACTTCATAAATAATACAAATAGTATACGATAAAGTTCGTGCAATCAGTGAAGAAGCATCCGTAACCAATAGAAAATTTAGAAGTAAATATTGTGAGTACGTCTGACCATCAGTGAAGATACAAAGAATCTTATCTAGCTAAACATTACACAATTACACACATTGAAACATATTGCACAAATTGGACCAAACATGTCAATATATTTTGAAAAGAATCAAGATGAGCTATGGGAGTATTGAAATCATCGTTAGAAGATAATATTGATATTATTATATTTAAATAATTATTATATGTATATAAATAATGATGCCTGGAAGGGGGATTGGACGAAAGAAAGTATCGCGAACTATCAACTCTATCAAAAAAAACCTTATATGGTAAATGTGTACTGTACGAGAAGAATACGAATAATATTTTAAATAGGCATGTATATGTACATGTACGTAACTAGGTCTTATCTATACTTGTCTTAGTATTAGCGTATATATTCGCATGGGTTAATACCCATGCGAATATATACGCTAATACTAAGACAAGTATAGATATTAGTATAGGTACGAATTTAGTATTGGTATTAGTAACGGTATTAGAATTAGTATTAGATTAGGCATTGATATTAGTATAGGTGTTATAATAAGTATTAGAATAGATGTTTTTGTTAGAATTAGCATTAGCATTAGTATTAGTATTAGTATTAGTATTAGTATTAGTATTAGTATTAGCATTAGCATTAGTATTAGTATTAGTATTAGTATTAGTATTAGTATTAGTATTAGCATTAGTATTAGTATTAGTATTAGTATTAGAATTAGCATTAGCATTAGCATTAGCATTAGCATTAGCATTAGTGTTAGTATTAGTATTAGTATTGGTATTGGTATTGGTGTTGGTATTGGTATTAGTATTTGTAATAGAATTAGTATTGGTATTAGTATTAGTATTGGTATTGGTATTAGTATTAGTATTGGTATTGGTATTGGTGTTGGTGTTGGTATTAGTATTAGTATTAGTATTAGTTTTAGTTTTAGTTTTAGTATTACTATTAGTATTAGTAGTAGTATTAGTATTAGTATTAGTATTTGTAATAGAATTAGTAAAAGCTAAAACAGCTAAGGTTAACGTCGGTTTCCTTACTCGAAAGTGATGTCAGTGACGGCGAGCCCAGGATTTGAACCCCGCACCTACTGATCTGAGGTCGAGTACCTTACCGACTTCGCCACTGGCTCCAGCCGGTATCTGGCATCAAACTATTAGTATAAGTGTTAGTATTAGAATTACTGTAGAATCAGGAATAGCTTTACAATCGTACTGAAGCTAATATTTGGCAATGCTACGATACTAAAGCTCGTATGCCTACCTCTATGGCCACCTGAACAAACAGAAGTAACTTATTGTCAATAATTGCATTAGGCTGCTAATTCTCTCAGAAAAGATAACAATTTCTGTTCGCTCCCGGATATTATCGATTCTATTCGACTCAACCACGTGTCTTGCTCAATTACTAAATGTATTTGTTCAATATCCTGAGACATTACTTATGTATTAGTATTAGTATTAATGTTAGTATTATTATTAATGTTAGTATTAGTATTAGTATTAGTATTAGTATTAGTACTAGTATTAGTATTAATATTAGTATTAGCATCAGCATCAGCATTAGCATTAGTATTAGCGTTAGAGTTAGCGTTAGCGTTAGCGTTAGCGTTAGCTTTAACATTATCATTAATATTAGCATTAATATTAGCATTAGTATTAGCATTGGCATTAGCATTAGCATTAGCATTAGCGTTAGCTTTAACATTATCATTAATATTAGCATTAGTATTAGCTTTGGCATTAGCATTAGCATTAGCATTAGCGTTAGCTTTAACATTATCATTAATATTAGCATTAATATTAGCATTAGTATTAGCATTGGCATTAGCATTAGCATTAGCAGTAGCAGTAGCAGTAGCATTAGCATTGGCATCAGCATTAATATTAGTATTAGCAGTAGCAGTAGCAGTAGCATTAATATTAGTATTAGCAGTAGCAGTAGCAGTAGCATTAATATTAGTATTAGCAGTAGCAGTAGCAGTAGCAGTAGCAGTAGCAGTAACAGTAGCAGTAGCATTAGTATTAGCATTAGTATTAGTATTAGTTTTAACATTACAACAGCATTGAAGTTAGTATTTGGCAATGTTACGAAGGAAGGTATCGGGAAACCATAGGCATTTGAAATGTGAATATGGAGAAGAATGGAAAGGATTAGCTGGACTCAAAAGGTTACAAATGAGAAAGTCGTGAAGAGGTTGGTACATATATACAGTTGATAAATATATTAAGAGATAGGAAATTGGATAGGACACATTCTAAGGGGTGAAAGTCTACTAAAAGAGGTCACAGAAGGCAGAATACAGGCAGAGGAAGACCGAGATTAGATATGTTCGATGATTTTAAGATCCATTCATGTGTGGGCATGAAGAGGAAAGCCTAAGACAGAGCAGCGTGGAGGCGTTATATACCATGGGCCTGCCAGTAGGCAGTGCAATAAGAGAGTGATTACTTACGATCTTGCAAGATAATAACAGAGAAACTGAAGTGCTAGTCTGTGCTTCATTGTAAAACACTTTGTTGATTAACAGTAGACCAACAGTGTTGGTAAATAGTTTCCTGCTGTATCATATAATTTCTAAAAATTCTAATCTATCAGAACAAAATTAGAATTTAAAACATAATTAAAATATGTTTAACAGAATTTTCGTTACAATATGACGTACTTTGGGATAATTTGGGATACACCACGAGATCTTAAACATGTATAAATACAATATGTTGCTATTTACATATAACATAGTAAATAGTAACATACTGCACAACTGAAAAACTAACTGATATTTGAAGAAAAAGTTGTGCATCCATGGTAGTGCTGATCTCACGGAAGTTAAAGAGCTGTCGATCGGGGTCTCGAAACAAAAAACAGATTTGACGCGATCTCTTAGGGAACGTCTAACTTGAATAACAACAATGGCCGGTCTCTGAATGCTGTCTATACCTATCTGTGAGACAATCAAGTCTGAGCGACGTCTTATTAGATTGCTGTTGTCTTTAGAAATATCTGTAGTAAAATTCTGCTCTACTAACTTACGATCTAGTAATAAGATAATTGCGCAAAATAATAGCACTCTAATATAAGTTTAATAAAAATTATAAAGAGCAGATATTTTGTCATGGTTGGAAATTTTAAACTCGTTGTCTTGACTTCTAAAAGCCTCTCAGCATTGATGAGGCTTTAAAAATGCGAAGAGATAAACGGTCTTGAAACCTTCTAAACAAGGTTTAGAGAGCGTCATTCTACTGCAGTGAGTCCTATTTTAAAGCTCAGTGCACCCTTAACAATAAGCTGACAATAAGCTTTTCAAGGCAATATGGAACAATCCTACACAATTACTAGCAAATTTACTAGTTACGCCAAATGGTCATAATTATCCTACTCAAAGAAATGCAACTAAGCGAAGCATTTCTCTTCTCATAAAATGAAGCAGTCTGAATGATAGCAACTTCATTACACTATGATTTTAGATGATGCTAGTCAATTTAATATAGTAATCATCATTAACTGATTTACGCATAATGTTTTGATACTTCCCTCTCTCTCTCTCTTTCTCTATCTCTCTATCTCTCTCTAAATATATATATATATATATATATATATATATATATATATTTATATTTATATATACATGTATATAGGCCTATATGGAATAGCGTGGTCCAAACCAAGGCTTTCACAATTTTTATTTTTGATACTTATCTACACATAGCTTAATCCGGTAGGAATTTAAGAAATGATATACAATAGTAACTGTCATAGGTAAGACTTTCTATTTTGCTCAAGCGGTATAATATCGACAACAAATAAAATCTTTTCTCTTATATATTAACTGTTATTCTATGTCTGTAATTTGACATGCTATTTCTCTACTTTCTGATGTAACAGATTGAAATGAAATAAACTCATATTGCATTGATATTTTTATGTGAATTCAATTGACAAATTCTTAAATTCGAGTGAGGGATTATGCGGTAATAGCTATAAAACATCATCGTATGATTGTGTTATAACGTCTTGACCTACGTATATACACTTCCAGTTAAAGTAGCGAAAAATGATGAACATGGTGCCGCAATGTCACTTCTCGTGAAGTACAGACTTTTGATTTATCTGGTTCATGTACTTTCAGTCCTATCAGTAACCGACAGCTGTATGAAATTAATTGTTGACTATTGATTGAATAACCGTAACTTTGTCCTGTTCACAACAATACTAAAAGAAGAATATACCAACCGTAATCTGCACGTAACGTCAAAGGACACGAGCAAAATTTGAGGAGGAAGGCAACGAACAACCACCTCAGAAGTATATTTTTTCCAAGCTATAGGCTACATTAAAGTGTGGATAAGGTATAGCACAGGGTACAGGGTTATATACTTCGGAGGAGATAAAAGGGAGAAGGGTGTGGCAATAATATTGGATAGAAGTTTAAGTGAACGAGTAATAAGGGTTCTTCAGTACAGTGACAGACTGATGTTAGTGCGTATCAAAGCAGATCCAGTAGATTTGGTGATTATTCAAATCTATATGCCTACATCAGCCTCAGAGGATGAGGAAATTGAAGCGATGTACGAAGAAATAGAAGGAATGATTAAAGGAGAAAAAGCCACAGATCAAGGGATAGTTATGTGGGATTGGAACACGGTGGTGGGTGAAGGGAGAGATGGAAGTGAAGTTAGGGAATATGGTCTAGCAAAAAGAAATGAGAGACGACAGAAATTGGTTGACTTTTGCAATAGAATGAGATTAGTGGTGTTCAAAACTTGGTTCAAACATGAGAAGAGAAGGCGTTACACATGGAAGAAACCAGGAAGCACCGGAAGCGAGGGAAGACACCAGTTAGACTATATTCTGTTAAAGCAACGGTACAGGAATAGTGTGAAGAATTCAAGGGCTTATCCAGGAGCCGATATTAATTCATACCACAATCCAGTAATGGCAAAAGTAGGGCTGCAGCTGAAGAAAATACTTAAGAAGAAAAGCAGTAAGAGATGGAATTTGAACGGATTGAACGAGAAAAAAGTCAGTTTCAGGAAGTAGTGGAAAGAAAAGTTAAGGAAATGAAGGACTACGAAAGAACAGGGGTAAATGAAAGATGGTGTCACCTAAAGGAAGCTATTAAAATAGATGCAAAAGAAGTTTATGGCTTTCTTAAAGCAAATACAGTTAAAAAATCCTTGGATCACAAGTGAGATGCTAGACAAAATGGATGAAAGGAGGAAATGGAAAAGTATTGAACCAGTCATAGCCGAAGGAAATATAGAAGCTTAAACAATGAACTTAGAAGAATTACAGACAAAGCAAAAGATCATTGGTGGAGTGAAAAGTGTGATGATTTAGCAGAATATGATAGAAGAGGGAGGTCGGATCTATTATACCAGGAAGTCAGGATATTAACAAGAACCGATAAGAAAAAGAAAGGAGATGCAAAGAACATTAGTATAATGGGTAAGGAAATTGAAGACAGAGCTGGAAGAAGTAAAAGAAAGATGGAGAGAATATGTAGAGGAATTGTATGATAAGGCTGGGAAACCAGTTCAAGAGGATTTTAAAATAAGAAGAGAATATCATAGAAGACGATAAAAGGGGCCCCGATTTAATGAAGGAGGAAATTTATTCTGCAATTAACAGTATGAGAAGGGAAAGGCAGCCGGAATAGATGAAATCCCAGCAGAATTCTTGAAAATTTTGGAATGAGAAACACTCAAAAAGTTAATGGAAGTATGTATGGAAGTGTACAATACAGGTATTTGGCCAGGCGACTTTACCAAGTCAGTGATGATTCCAATTCCCAAAAAAGCCAATGCTGTGGAGTGTTCGGATTACAGAACAATCAGCTTAATACCTCATGCAGCGAAGATCATATTAAAGATAGTAAATAATATAGAAGACTAATTTTGAACTTGTACATGAATCGAAGAGCAGTAATCAAAATCCAACAAGAATACTCAGAAGAAGGTGAAATAGGACGGAGTAAGACAAGGTTGTAGCATTTCACCGCTACAGTTTAACATTTGCGCTGAGGCAATGATGGAGGAAGCCATGGAAGAAGGAATAAAAGTAGGAGGGAATTTGTTACAAGATGTACGATTTACAGATGACCAAGAAATGGTAGCGGGCAGCGAGATTGGATAGCAGAAGATAATGAATAGGCTGAATGATACGGCCCTAAGATATGGCATGAAGATTAATATAAAAATGACCAAGGTTATGAGAGTGACCAATAATAAAGGTGAAGTTAATATCACAATAAATGATACGAAATTGGAACAGATAAGAAGTTTCAAATATTTGGGTCATACTATAACCGATGATGGGAAATGTGAGACAGAAATATGCAGTAGGATTGCACAAGCAAAAGCGGCCTTTGGTAGTAGAAAAGAACTATTAACAAAAAGTCTAAAGAAAGACACAAAGATAAGAATAGTGAAAACTTTGGTTTGGACAACGCTATTGTATGGATGTGAAACATGGACCTTAAGGAAGGAGGATATTAGGAAACTGGAGACATTGGAAATGTGGATTTGAAGAAGAATGGAGAGGATTAGCTGGACTCAAAAGGTTACAAATGAGGAAGTCCTGGAGAGAGTTGGCACAGACAGACAGTTGATAAATGTATTAAGAAATAGGAAGAAGAGATGGATAGGACACATTCTAAGGGGGGAAAGTATATTAAAGAGGTCATAGAAGGTAGAATGGAAGGAAAAAGAGGCAGGGACAGGCCAAGATTAGGTATGTTAGATGATTTAAAGACCCACTCATATGTGGAAATGAAGAGGAAGGCGGAAGACAGAGAAGAGTTTAGGCGTTATGTACCATGGACCTGCCAGTAGGCAGTGCACTAAGAGAGAGATGGTATAGCAATTTGTGAAGGGATTTACTCGTTAATCGATGAATTGATGAATTCTTTGTGCAGCGTGAAAGCATTTTTTGCGTAGGAATATGCACTTCGAAGATTTTACTTGGCAGAATACTAGAGAGAGAGAGAGAGAGAGAGAGAGAGAGATCGATCGAAAGAACCGTAAATGCAAGAAAATTATGTAATGCTATAGGCTAATCCGTCAACGAACGATCATTCAACCTTCAAACGTCAAGTGCCGCGAATTATTTGCGCATAAAAACGTCGTCGAAATAAGAGAGCAAATGAGAGCGAGAAGCAACAGATGGCTGTTAATGAGAGCCACGGCTCTCTTCTGTTGACACTACGAAACTGTCGCCACGATCAAGCTTATAATGAATTAATTAAATCAATCAATTAATAGTTGTTCCTGGGAAGCCGTTAGAGCCGTTCTAGTGCAAGGCAAATATTGTCCAGCGACAATGCATAATCTTATTTGAAGATATTCGGGATATTAACGCAAGATATTGGAGATATTTGGGCTATTAACGAAAGATGATATTTGCGATATTAAACCAAAAACGGATCAGTACATGCAGAGTTCAAATCCATTGCTTTCTCTGTCACTGACGAGCTATCCAGTAGGAAACTGACCTTAGATACTGGCATTAGATTTTATACATTATGTTCACAAAGAAGATAAACGTAATAGTTAAAAATTAAATTTATATTTTAATTAAATATTGTTAATAATTTTCTTTATTAATCTATATTAATCAATTTTTATGAATGTCTAAAATTTGTTAGAATTTAATATAATAATAATTAATCGTATTATTTATAAATTATTAAAGAAATTTATAAAATCATTATACTGTTCATTATTTACTAATATAATACAGTATCAAATTTTATCATAATACTAAACATATCAATCAATATCTTTGCGAAAAATTGTCTAAGCATCTCATTTACATTAGATCAAAAGCCTAAGAAACTCATTATCAATTCTATTTGTATGCCTACTGTTAAATATAAAATTGAATTCACCAATAAAGAATTTATGAAATACTTTCGTGAATACATTCTTATATTATCGAAGGTCTTTAAATTATATTTTAAATGCAGATCACTAAGTGAATGATTCATATCCAGAGCAGATTCGTCGCAGATATGTTCTCCATACAGAGTAATACAGTAGTACAGCATACTCATCAAACTGGCGTTAATCTCGTCTGTTATCGTTGACGTTAGAATATCGCTGATATACATGTGTATATATCAGCATGTATATCATGTATATATGTATATATATATAATGTATATATCATGTATATATATATATATGTATATATATACAGTATATGTATTCAGCATGTATATATACATGTATGTATCTTGGGCCATGCAATAAATCTTACTAATTGTTTTTAGAATTCATATTATTCTGATATTCTGATTTGAATTAGTTACGTTATGCCATTCATAAGTATTATTTAGTTCAACTTGACTATTGACTATATGTTAAATAATTAAACTACTTTCTGAAAACTTTTTATCGAAATATTGGACTATGTTGGCTAAAGACTTTCACGTAGTTTAAATACCGACACATTTTTAAATACCTAATTCTAAATATTAAAAGTTTAACTTCTCAATGACAAAATGAATAGATATCAGATTTGAAGTAACAGCTGTAGGGTCTATATTAAATTGCCTAACTGTACTTGGTTTCTAGAAATTTAATTCTATTACCTATTTCTTGAAATGCTACTCGAACACTATATTGTAATGTGTAATCTAATGCACCTTATGCTGACATTTTCAACGTTCACTCCATAACCTGATGGAATCAAATTATGTTAGAATTCATACCTGTGACTTATTGTACATCAGGTCCTGTCGTATATTCAACCCGTACACAATACACAGTTGTCTCCCTTATTTGTAGTATCTAATCTGTCCTCAAAATGTGTTAACTTTTACAACAAAAGATTTAAAGACTTGATCTAACCAAATAAACACATCATATAAAACATGTCCTTATTTTGAAAGGCGGCCTTTCCGTACTTAAAATTTACTCTCATGTCAATATTATCATATAGGCCTATTAGACTCCCTTTCTCTCTCTCTCTCTCTCTCTCTCTCTCTCTCTCTCGAGCACGATATTAGGTGGCACTTACAGCCACAGCTTAGACGCGTTGATCGATAGTAGTAGCAGTAATAATTTAGATATTTTTTATGATGACACTATATCAGGATGGTTGTGATAGGATTTGGATATTTGTATATAAATAGTTGTGATCGATGTTGTCAAGGACGATAGTATCGCCCAAATTATTGTTTTCATGTAGCAGTGAATCAAGTTTTCAGAGATTATGATTCGTTTGGCGCTGGGCTCGTGGTCACTCATTTCAGCAATATTTGTTGCCTGATACATGATAAATGAAACCCAATAAATAGGAAACTGAGGAAGCCAATGGAAAGTCACCTCAGAACGCGTACATAAGCGCTCAGCCTTTGTGATTGAATCATTTTTTATCATTAAGATTGCTGAGTGTGAAAGAAGAAAATGCAGAAAAATAAAAGAAGTATTCGACCTAGACCTACCACTTAGCATAACACGAGGGAGATATGTCGGATTGAGTATAAAATGGCCTTTAAAATCTACTTCTAGTGATAGGCAGAAAGAGATTAATTGGTTTAATGAAAATAATTTCATTTAACTTAAAGGTCTAACTAAATGAAATCGCCAAAAGAAGACTATGAACTATACCAAAATTGCATGATAACTTCAAATAAAGCATTAACAATTGCATTGATATTTGCTATGCAGTAGCAATTACATCATCAGGAGCACAATCTGTAATCCAGGTCCTCGAGCAGGATTGAAAGTCTGATTAGCTGATTCGGACTCTTCTGGATGAGACGCAGTCCTGCAATCAATGACTCGTATCTCATGGAGGCCTGTCATCAGAGCTCAACCACTGGATCATGTGGAAAATTAGACTTCATGCAATCAGAGAAAATTAGAAACATTGATTTGTAAGCAAAATACTGTAGACTTTTGATACAAAATATAGTTAACAACAAAGCAACAATTGCTCGTCCGCAGCATCTATTTTTTACCTCGCGTTAGTAATTTAATGCCAATAATGGCAGTGGTCACCAGCTGATCTAGTTGTCGTGTCAGAGAGCTAGAAAATTTTTTCAAACTCAAGCACCGATATTCAATTTTCTCAATGTTAATTCAAATAGACAAACGAAATGATAACAATGGAGAGTTCTTACTGAAGGGAAAGCAGACTCTATGTAGGAATATGTACAATGGAACTGACACATAGCCTAGAACACTAAAGAGAGAACGGGAGGGAGAGAAAGTTAGAAAGATCGATAATTATTTATATTTATGATGACCGATCTTGAAGAAACTCCTTTGATGGGATGACATTGCTGATGGGATCTTTTTTCGGAGCAAGTCGAAAATATCGATAAAGTCTGTTTTCAGCGGACTCTAATTGGTTAACATATGCAGCATATATATATATATATATATATATATATATATATATATATACTGTATATATATATATATACATATATATATATATATATATATATTAATCAATCTACTGATTACGCTCAACTGATTACAATTTGTCATTACCGCATAGTACAGTACACTGATTATGTGTGTATAATATATACAGTAGATATATATCATATATAACTCAAATACATAATATAACATTGTTTATATATCAATAGTAATATATATGTATATGTATATTATAATATATATATATATATATATTACATGTAAATATAATATTATAATATATACTAATATATGCATGTGTGTGTGTATGTGTGTGTGTGTGTGTGTGTGTGATGTGCGTTTGTGTAGAATTGTAGATTGAGGAAGTTCATTATAGTTACAATCTGCTACTGATTACATTAATTTTTTTGCAGTCTGCAGATAACAATCTACTGCATAGTACAATACACTGATGATGCTTGAACAGTATATTAGAGGAGTCTATATCAGTCTACTTATACTGAAGTCATTTCTGCAGTAGGAATGACTGGATTTTAATGATGTTTTTTAGTTCTTTTTGATCTTCAAACCTACTTGAGCATAAGAAACTGTCATACTGACATCGTGATATATCTACTTGAGTTTACATTTGCTTTCTCTAACTAAACAGTTTTTGGCCAAAAGGTGAAACTATGATCTTTTGCTTTAGTACACACTGGTTTCACTGCTTTGAGTCTCTTCGTATCGTCCGGAAACGCTATCGTGAAATCAAGCCATACCGTCCTGAGATTTTCTTACCACCGCGCGACCAGACGACATCGCATTACAGTAACGATTGAGATAAGCGACGTCTGATTGTAAGTTATGTGCTCGTAAAGGAGACTGAAAGCTTTCACGTTACTTTAACTAACAGGTTCTGCTAACATCGCATCACATCGGGATCAACAGAGCATCAAATCTTCTATAAAATACGATACACTGGCTTTCTAAGCTGACATGATGGGAACCACTGTTAACAGAGAAGCACACTGCAGTAATTTGTTTAAGGAAATAGTCATAACAAAATATATTTTCAACGTCACATTCATATTACGAAAGCTGGCATTTACTACTTGCACGTAATATATCGTACATAAAATACAAGTAGGTTACAAGGGGGTTACAAGGGGGTTACAAGTGGGTTATAAGGGGGTTACAAGGGGGTTACAAGGGGGTTATAAGGTGTCTTATCATTCATCAAAGGTGCTCATTGGGCAATGTCAAGTACACTTGTTCTAAAAGGCCAGTTACAGTAGCTATAGCTTAAAAGTGTGGAGTTTGAGAGACTCATTAGTCTAAAACTCAGAAACAATTGATGTACGGCCTTTGGGCCTTTCTGCCGTTCCTATACATGACTTAGACATACATGACTGTTCAGCTTAGTCATTTCTTACGATTAATTTATTTAAACATGTATACGTAAATCATATATATGTATATATATATATATATATTCATACGTATATATATATATATACATTGTATATACATGCATATATACATACCGTATATATATATATATATATATATATATATATATACGGTATATAATTTATATTCAAATAAATTGCAAAATATTGGCAATATCCAAAGATTTTATCATGAATATTTATTATTGATGAAAATTGCATCTACTGATGAATCATGCAGCAGGAATAAAGGAGCAATGTGAAGGAAAGGAAAATATTGTAACGGAAGTCGGACTGTTAAGTGTTGTCTACCCAAACGTTCGAGGCGCACTAACACAATACGACGTAATTGAACAGGATCAATGGAAAGCACTTTCGGTTGAAGCCGTCTCGATGAAAGCTTTGTGACTGAAAAATGGTAAGGCTGTGTCAACCAGAAAGAATTTGTCGGCTAGTCGGGTTAGTACTGTTGTCATATGTAAGAGACCAGATTTTTTAAATAAAAAGTTGAAAGTAAAATCATTTCGAAAACTTTAGCAAGTACAGTAACGACTGGGTCAGCGAACTGTATAATATACATTGCGGATAGAATGATGTAAGCAAGAACTAGAATGATGTAAGCATATCGGTAAGAACTAGAATAATATACGCATATCGGTAATAACTAGAATAACGTAATCAAACGAAGTATATCTTAAACATACCCACAATTTAAAAATACACTTAATAGTCAAAACAGAATTATATTACTTGGAAGAAGATGGAATATGCCTGCATTCTGTTTTAATTGTCTTTTGTAATGTGTAACATTTAGACCTTTGGTGTTAAATGAAATCAATTTTACGTCTTTGAATTGTTAATTGAATATGCTCTGAACAATGCCTAGAATGAATAAACAGCTGCTTGTGTCTGAAGCCTATCAATGGTTTGTTGGAGTTTTCATTTCAAGGATTGGACGTGCGAGCCGCTGGTCGATCCCGGTTCTAATCAAGCGCTGCTGAAGCATTGACAATGAAATGCGAGCCACGCGGGATCTCATTGTGCTGTCAAAGGATTAGCCATACACTTATACGTCCTCATCTGCAGGGAAATGATGATACCTTCACATTAAAGACGCGAATGCTGTCAAACCAGCCACCAATATAAGTGTTTATTGATATGTTGCAGATACTAAGCAGGCCTCGATTGTTCAGTATACATTCAACCATTACATAGACAATTACAACAAAATGAAGACACAGTCACACAGAGCTTGTTCTTTCATACAATGTAGTTCATTTTTGCACATTTAGTATTTACAATTATTTCACTGGTATTGTAGCTATCTACATGTATATACGATTGACATCGTAAGGATTATGATATACTTTAAGGTAATAATAAACAGTACTATCCCAATACATGTACAAACATTTTTTTAATCAGTTCATACAATAGAAGAATAGTACACGGCTAAGTGTATGTATGGTTACTTATTTATTTACCTCATGTGTTTCAAAAATGCATTCACCTTGAGTGCATTGTGGAAACAAATGAGATTAATTCTAAAGTTCGCGAACAACCGATGCTCTTGCAGATGATCAACACCAATGCCTCTGGAGCAGTGAGCATTGAGGCCATTAGAAGTCCATTGTGCTGCTCATACGATCCATTCAATGCAGTCCACACAATTCGTCCGTCTTCATTGCAATATCAATCCATCAATATAGTAAAGGCCTAATGCATCGATTTGACAAAGTAAAATGATGGAGCTTGAGATTTATTTCGTTATCGTCTCTTTAATTCTACTGTTTGAGGACCAACAAAACGGCGACGCAGATTATTTAAAACTATATATGAGAAAAATGTAGAAAAAATGGCACTTTTCACTGAACCTGGATTGGATTCAGAACCTCTAAATCCTAAGGCAAATATTCTTTCAAAACCTCATACGAGTCTCAAGAAATCAATATATAGAAATTTCTCACATATGAAGAAGTTGTTTTAATTAGAAATTATACGATTGTATGTGATTAAATTTATAGTCGCCATAAATAAGAAATCAATAAATAACAGGGATGTAGTGTCAATATTTAGGAAAGGTTAATATGACGTAAGGATAAATTTTAAATATATATATTGGTAACAAATTTCCAATCGTCAAATGACAAAGCTGTAATTAGCATAACTATTATGCAGTTAAACTATTTAGACTATGCAGTTGATTATATGAATTTTGATCAACTAATGAATTTTTCTGTGTGCTGATCAATTAAATGAGCCATAGATATGTGACGCTCACAGGTGTTATTGATTGTGTGAAGATAACATCAGCTTATTTAATAGGACTATTAATTGAACAGAATTCATGAGAACTCCTAAGAAAGCTGCTCTATTGTAACTGCGTAGATACGGTGTAACTCAAGCGTTATTGATGTGTATCTTTGAAGCTCGGGTGACAACGCAAACAATGCTTGCGGCAGTTTCGAACTCGAAACAATCCTAACTGTAATAAAATATCGGATTTTTCATCAGATTTCATTGCTATGCGGTGAAGCGAGAAATCTGTGTTAAGCAGAAATCATCTCATAGGAATGATTCCTGGCACCGATCCAGAGTCATCCATCACGTGATCAGCTCCTATCAACTTACGACACGATATTTTATTGCAATCGTAATCCACACACAGCAGTCGATCAGGGTTCCTCAGTACCGCGTCCACAGGAAGCTGAATTATCTACTCCTCTACATGTGTTGTCCACTACTCTCTCCATGTGCTGTCCACTACTCTCTCCATGTGTTGTCCACTACTTTTTACATGTGTTGTCCACTACTCTCTACATGTGCTGTCCACTACTCTCTACATATGCTGTCCACTACTCTCTCCATGTGCTGTCCACTACTCTCTCCATGTGCTGTCCACTACTCTCTCCATGTGCTGTCCACTAGTCTCCATGTGCTGTCCACTACTCTCTCTATGTGTTGTCCACTACTCTCTACTCGGACAGTATAAGGGCTTTGCAATGCGCAGCCTAATCATTTTCATGAAATAGTGCTCTCTTATATTATTTTATTTGCGATAAAAACGGGGCTTTAATAACGATAACGGATCTCGTACAATTCCACTTATTCTTAATTATAATTTTGCCAACGTTTAGGCCTGATCATTGATAAAAGGCATTAGTAATCTATTAGTAACTAAATTTATGATGAAATAAATTTATTAAGATCTCTTTTCGATAAACCTTCTTCCGAGACTGAATTCATGCACCTACTGGAGGCTGCTTTACTTCTTTCATCTCCCCGAGTATCGACCATCTCCCTTGAGTAAAAGTCACAGTTAATCAATATGAAGTTTAGAATAACTACAGGTAAAAATCATCGTCAATATCTTTATTACAATATCGTTGAAGAAAATGGCGAGGCAATTAATTATGAGCATGTGTTGTTGCTAATGACATGTAATTTTAATAAAATGTCTATTATACAAAAACGAGCTTATTACTATTGTTATTAAAATTGTGTATTCTATTTTACTATCTTGTGAAAGAGGTGCTCATTGTACCTCCAAGTTGCATCGTAACATCTCTAATTTTAATTTTCAAGAATCAAATTTTGTTCAAGTTAATTGAAATAAGGACACGGCTTCGGACATCCCACTGACAGACAGGATACAGGAAAAGAAATTACTTCACACGCTACTGAGTGAAATAGCTTTTCATTTATTACATCCTTTAACAAGTAACATAGCTTACTAATGTAAGCTATGTTACTTGTTAAAGCAGATTTTAATCTATCAGTAACGAATGATATTCTTTTTAATTTATAAGAAGATTAACACCATAATATCATTAGATTTACTGAGACTAATGGGCATGAAACTAAAGAGTAGTTAAACTAAACCTTTTAAACTAAAAAGTAGTTAAACTAAACTTTTTTAAACTAAAAAGTATTTAAACTAAACTTTTTTAAACTAAAAAGTAGTTAAACTAATTAGGCTATTTTTTGCTAAAATATAAAAGACATACTGAATTTTTCATTATCTGCCATTTCATTAGTTTACTATCAATTTTCATTATAGGAATTTAAAGTATTGCATTAAAATAAAAATTGGAATCATTGCGACGTATCTCTCTCTCTCTTTCAATTTCACCAGATCGCTCACTCAGTCTCTTCTCTTTTCTTTTCTTTCTTAATCTCTCTCTTTCTCTCTTTCTCTCTTTTTCTTTCTCTCTCTCTCTCTCTCTCTTTATCTCTACCTATCTACCTCTCCATCTCGTTCTCTCTCAGCCCACAACGTGTGTTCCAGCAGCATCTGTCACCTCTTGGCCTCGAGCTTGCTCCGGTCACTGACGCCTAATTGATTAAAAAAGCCTTTTGTGATGCTTTCAAACAAACTTTATCATAAAACCTACGAACAATTATTTCTACAAAGTTAACTTATATACAATGTGTATACATTGGCAGGTCGGTAAAACTTCAACACAAATTTCATCGTTTACTAAAGTCTAATTCTACTGCAATTTGAGAAAATAAACCTTGATTTCAGATTCAGTTATAGAAAGCGAGAATGAAATAAGTTAATGTATGCATCATAAAACGGAATTCCCTTCGTAAAGTTGTAAACAAAAACGCTGAAATAGTTTCCAGAATAGACTTGGAATCGTAACTTTTCTTCGATAATTGTGCAATTTTGGGAGTAGTAAGGCAATGGTGATCAACTACAGATCAACCGGTTGATCATGGATATGATTAGAAATTAACTAGATTTTAATGAATGAACGTGACTCATGCATTGGAACTTAGCTATTGCAAATAATGAAATAAACAATCGGCAGCTACTGAAAAGGGGTTTTCCGTTTACCATAATTGCCGATAATTCAATCGGTTAATCGACTCATTAAGAGCATTGGATACTAATTCATAGCTAAGTTAAACTGAACAGTTTGTACTTGACTCATTATTTTTCTGACCTCTTCTTATATACAGATGAAAGCTAAAGAGCTAAGCTTAGATTGATTAATTGACTGATTGAGTTTTGATCAGTTATTTATTTATTTATTTAGCTTATTGATTGGCTGATTAGTTGATTGATTGTTTGATTGATGCATCGATTTTGACTAATTGATTAACTGACTCTTTGATTATGTTATTGATAGATTGATTGTTTGACTGGTTGATTGATTGACTGATTCATTCATTCACTAGTCAGTCAATCAAATTTAGTACTTGATTTGATTCATTGATGGAAGAAAGCTACAGAGAATTCAATGATAAAGATTTTATTTCATTTAAATGTTATTTCTATTTGTATTTCTCAGTGATTTGGTGTTGGTGCTGAAATAAACATATCTCTCTCTCTCTCTCTCTCTCTCTCTCTCTATATATATATATATATATATATATATATATGCATATTATTTTTTACAACGAAAATTTATGCAGCAGTGTCATGGCCGAAATTGGTCTTCCAGACTACTATATAGAGAGAGTTCAATAATAATATGCTAAATAATTTGCACACAGTACACTTTGCATATACATATAGACATACAGTACTTACTATGTATATTACTTATATACTTGTATACATATACCGTATATCATTATATACCCGTATATATTGAAAATATGTATATACTGTGTATATTACTAATATAAATATAAATATAAATAAATATATATAATACAATCAAAAATCGTGCGTGGAAATATGGTTTGAGAAAATGGTGGAGAGATGAACCGAAAATGTGAAGTTATGAATTGCCTACTCTGAGTGAAGAACTTGAAGGAATCTTTGAGTGGATGTTGCACTGATGAGGCTTTTAGCCTTCAGGCTCTGACATATTTCCTCCTCCGTCCCACTCGTGTTCACACTCCTTCACCTTCACTTCGTCAAATTCACATTCTCTGTAACTCACTAATTCACCACTCTCTCTCTCTCTCTTTCTCTCTCTCTCTCTCTTTCTCTCTTTCTCTCTCTCTCTCAATTATGTTATATATTACTACATAATATTATATTTATATGTAGGCCTACACATATATATATAATTATATATATTATATATAATATATACTGTATATAACATATACATATATATATATATATATATATATATATATATATATTATCGGATAAACAGGATAGTTTTCTCAGGGATTGACGCCTCCTGCCCGGTAAATGTCAGTCAAAGCTGAGGGAGGCATAGGGGGCCCACCTCGTCTAAAAGCACATCCCCCAAGAAAACAATGGTATATCACGACAAAAATGAGCGCCCCCCCAGTCCAGTGCACCCCTTAAATGGGGAGGGGGTGGTTAGAATCTCACGGCCAGACGACACCTTGGGTGCCCCACAGATATACCAGGAGGACATTCCATGCGACCTAAAAGGATAAGTGTGGGCACATGGAATGTGAGAATTATGAGTGAAAGGGGAAAGGTAGAAAATGTAAAGAGGGAAATGGAGAAAGGGAAAATAAATGTCCTAGGGATGAGTGAAGTAAGGTGGTTGGGAACCGGAGATTTTATAAGTGAAGGGTTATATACTCCGGAGGAGATAAAAGGGAGAAGGGTGTGGCAAAAATATTGGATAGAAATTTAAGTGAACGAGTAACAAAGATTCTTCAGTGCAGTGACAGACTGATGTTATTGCGGATCAAAGCGGATCCAGTAGATTGTAGATGTAGATGTTTATCCAAATCTACATGCCTACATCACCCTCAGTGGATGAGGAAATTGAAGCGATGTACGAAAAAATAGAAGGAATTATTAAAGGTGAAAAAGCCACAGATCAAGTGATAGTTATGGGGGATTGGAACGCGGTGGTGGGTGAAGGGAGAGATGGAAATGAAGTTGGGGAATATGATCTAGGAAAAAGAAATGAGAGAGGACAGAAATTGGTTGACTTTTGCAATAGAATGAGATTAGTGGTGTCCAACACTTGGTTCAAACATGAGAAGAGAAGGCGTTACACATGGAAGAAACCAGGAAGCACCGGAAACGAGGGAAGATACCAGATAGATTATATTCTGATAAAGCAACGCTACAGGAATAATGTGAAGAATTCAAGGGCTTATCCAGGAGCCGATATTAATTCATACCACAATCCAGTAATGGCAAAAGTAGGGCTGCAGCTGAAGAAAATACTTAAGAAGAAAAGCAGTAAGAGATGGAATTTGAACGGATTGAACGAGAAAAAAAGTCAGTTTCAGGAAGTAGTGGAAAGAAAAGTTAAGGAAATGAAGGACTACGAAAGAACAGGGGTAAAAGAAAGATGGTGTCAGCTAAAGGAAGCTATTAAAATATGTGCAAAAGAAGTTTGTGGCTTTCTTAAAGCAAATACAGCTAAAAAGCCTTGGATCACAAGCGAGATGCTAGACAAAATGGATGAAAGGAGGAAATGGAAAAGTATTGACACCAGCCATGGCCGAAGGAAATATAGAAGCTTAAACAGTGAACTTAGAAAAATTACAGACAAAGCAAAAGATCATTGGTGGAGTGAAAAGTGTGATGATTTAGCAGAATATGATAGAAGAGGGAGGTCGGATCTATTATACCAGGAAGTCAAGATATTAACAAGAACCGATAAGAAAAAGAAAGGAGATGCAAAGAACATTAGTATAATGGGTAAAGATGGGGAATTGAAGACAGAGCTGGAAGAAGTAAAAGAAAGATGGAGAGAATATGTAGAGGAATTGTATGACAAGGCTGGGAAACCAGTTCAAGAGGTTTTTAAAATAGAAGAAGAGAATATCATAGAAGACGATAAAAGGGGCCCCGATATAATGGAGGAAATTTATTCTGCAATTAACAGTATGAAGAAGGGAAAGGCAGCCGGAATAGATGAAATCCCAGCAGAATTCTTGAAAATGTTGGAAGGAGAAACACTCAAAAAGTTAACGGAAGTATGTATG